>JASDQU010222975.1:1864-11865 GCA_032191745.1 Picea mariana
ATAAATAATTGCCCAAGATTAAATATTTATAGGATTCAAGGTGTAACCTCTTGCGTTGATGAGATTATAGGTAATCAAGACACTTCTAGAATTGCAAGTAATAAACAAGGTCCTTATACCAAGGATGTTAAGCAAGATCAAGATGTTGATTTTAAATAAAAAACAATGTTGATAACTTTGTAACTTTGTCCCCTCTCTTTACCCCTGTCTTCTAACTTTGTAAATATGTTCTTCTGTGACTTTTTCATTTCGGAAAGTATAGATCATATCCATCAAGTTCATATTGTCGGAAGAATCTTCATCTCGTCGGGGACACTCATATTCTATGTGAGGCTCTTGGCATGGAGAACACCAAGATGTTTTTTCTGTGTCAACCATTCCAACTGACTTCAAAGTATCAGGGGCCTTTTCTTCTTGTTGAGGCCTTGGTTTCTAATTCATGGCATCTGTAAGACACCCACCCGACCACACAAACCGAGTTGCATCACTGATACTTCTTTGTACCATCAGTTCTGATACTGTATTATAACATCCCCAGACTTAACCTGGTCTATTCCATGTAGAATTTTTTAAATTATCTACATAAATTAAAAAGAATAAAAATACTCTACAAATATACAGATTCTTGTGGAATAACACTAACAATACAAATGCAACATACACATGGAAAAACCCATAAAAATAAACGAATAAAGAATAATTCAACAAGTAATATAACACACAATTGATACTTATCTTTTGACAAAATACCACCAACTGCATGCAGACCTTCCCCGATCCTCCTAGCCTTAGACCGTGTTTCTCATAACTCTCAGTAGTGGGTCACCCCTGAGCCGAGACTAACTCCACTCAGGTAAGGGATTCCTAGCTAGGATGATGTATCTCARAAAAAAGKAACAACTCCATCAGGTGCCAACTCAAACTAACAAACCATAGTCTCTCATTCCCCACATGCATGTCCCACCCCAGGAAGTGTGCCCCTTCTCTGCTAAACAATCCTTCGACTACCCCACTTCCCTTCCACGGCTTCAGCAACAGGCCGAACATGAAGTCTTAGAGCACCGTAGCTGTAGTTGGGATCCCTGAGGAAATCAATTCCCAATAATTCTCTCACCTGGAGAGAGTTTCTCAGGTGTATGAAAACCCGCCTCTTCAATCCACGAGCCTAAAAAACCACCTCTTCAATCCCATGGCTTGACAACCCACTTCTTCAATCCCGTCGTCAAGTCAACCATGCATAGGTAAAGGTGATGGCAACAACAACGTTCAAGGAAGGTGCAGGTGATGGCAGCAACAACCTTTGGGTATGGTACTAGTTCGTTGATCCTAACAGAAAGGGTACGGGTTACTGCTAATAACATGAAAGGTACGGGGTTTATCTACCGAAGTGCATGTCGACTTGAGAGGTAAGACTCTTGGAGATAATGGAATGAATGACAGTGTGAATCAATGGTTGAGTGACCCCCAAATGGACTAATTTCCCCCACATTTATTTGCATGCACCCTTGATGACACATGGCCCTCAAGGCACTCGTTTCTCTCCACTTGTAATTCATTCCCCTTCCCATAATAACTTATGATAAAATAATTATCCTCACCTTAATATTTAGGAATAATATTATAATATTTCTTTGGCAATAAGCCTTCTATATTATCCCCCTTTCTAGTCTCTTAGCCCCCCCTTTCTCTTCCTAGTGGAATTTAGTCCCACATACTCTTTTATCATGGTTGGTATACACGCAACAATGTATTTTATTAATGATACGAGTGTTTACATATACAAAATAGGCTCGTTGGCCTTTAGCATCTAGGCTCTCCAACATAATAATCACATAATCCTTCTAGCCTATAATAACCTGGCTCACCAGCCTATAAAACATACTTACATTTACAACTGGGGCTCAGTCTTGGGGTATTACATTCCCCTCCCCTTATTTTTGCACTGTCCTCGGTGCAATATATATCCACATTTACTACCAAAATTTTCAAAAATCCTAAAAACAATGTGGGTATTATGCCCACATAGCATCCTCATGCTCCCAAGTTGCATCCTCAGGACCGTACCATGTCCATTGGACCTTCACTAGCTCTATAGCTTGATTCCAGAGCTGCTTGATCTTCCGGTCCAATATGCACAACAGATGCACCTGAAAAGCACCTTTTTGCTCCACCTAAATCACATTCCAATCAATAACATGATTAGCATCAGGTATATGATTTTTGAGTAAATATACATGGAATACATTATGAATAGACATTGATGCAGATAATGCAAGAATATATGCAACATGCCCAATCCTCTCTAGGATTTCGAATGGACCACAATAACGAGCTGACAACTTTGAACAATTTCCCAACTTTAGGTAACTTTTGTTGTCCTTCACTTTCAAGAATACATGATCACCCACTTTAAATTCTCTGTGAGTTTTTCCCTTATCAACATAGATTTCCTGCCTGTCTTGAGAAACCTTTAAATTCTATTTATTTTCGACATCTACTCTTCCATTTCCTTGAGTAATTCAGGCCTAACCATTGCTCTATCTGTTGGGTTGTCCCATCTTACAGGTGTGTTGCACCTTCTGCCATAAAGTGTCTCAAATGGGCTCATATTTAGAGATGCTTGGTACCCATTGTTATAAGAAAACTCTACCAAGTGTAGGTAATATTACCATTTTGATGGTTTATCCATCACATACATCCTCAACATATCCTCAATCACTTGATTCACCCACTTTGTTTGTCCATCAAATTATGAATGATAAGTTGTGCTAAAATTCAAATTTGTTCCAAATCCTTTAAATAATCCTTTCCAGAAAGTTGGTGTAAATTTTGGATCTCTGTCAGACACAATTTTCTTGGGTATACCATGCAGTCGAGCAATTTCCCTCATATAAATATCAACAATGTTGGTTGCCTTGTGAGTGATCTTTACTGTAATAAAATGGGCAACTTTAGTAAGCTTATCCACCATTACCATGATAGAATCATGCTACTTGTTTGTTCTAGGCAGTTTGGTGATGAAATCCATTGTTACAACTTCCCATTTCCACTCAGGAATGGGTAATGGTTGTAGCAAACCAGCTGGGTGTCTATGCTCAACCTTGACCTTTTGACACTCCAAACATTTGGCTATGCACTCAACAAATTCTTTCTTCATGTCTGACCAATAATATTGTCTCTTGACAACTGCAATAGTTTTTTGATACCCTGGGTGCCCAGCATAAGGTACATTATACATTTCTCTCACTATCAATTTTTTCAATTATTGAGAATTTGGTACATAAATTCTGCCTCTGTACCTAAGAATTTCATCATTTCCCAGCTTGTAGTCTTCAATTTTCTGTTGCAACAAAGCTTGGTGTAATTTTGTTATTATTTCCATGTATTGAAAGTCTAATTTTGCAGCTTCTAAGATTTTGTCTTTCAAATTTGATTGGTACATGCTAATGGTTGTAGCATGCAACTCATTCACCCTTCTGCTAAGTTCATCAACTACCTTGTTCTCTTTCCCTTTGATATGCTCTATATCAAAGTCATATTCATTGAGAAATTATAACCACCTGTTTTTCCTGGCATTTAGAGTTGGTTGTTCAAATAAATATTTCATACCATTATTGTATGTTCTCGACTTGAACCTTTTTCCCATGAGGTAGTGCCTCCACATCTTCAAGGCATGCCCTATGGCTTCCAACTCAAAATCATGAGTAGCATAGTGCCTTTCATGCTCCTTCAACTTCCTCGATTCATAACATACAACATACCCATTTTGATTGAGGACTCCACCAAGTCCTTCTTTACATGCATCAGTGCATACAATGAAGTCTTCCTTTGGATCAACAATCCTTAGTATTGGAGCAATGGTTAATAAATACTTCAAGTGTTGAAAACTCTTTTCCCACTCCAATGTCCATTGAAACTTCACTCCCTTCTTTTGCAAGGAAGTGATTGGCTGTGCAATCTTTGAGAATCCTGGAATAAATCTTATGTAGTAGCCTGCAAGGCCCATGAATGATATGACCTCTGTCACATTATTAGGTGATGACCATTCTCTAATGGCCTCAATATTTTCAGGATCCATGACTATCCCTTCCTTAGATATGATATGTCCCAAACAATGAATTTGCTTCTCATAAAATGAGCACTTGCTCAATTTGGCATACAACTGATGCTCCCTTAATACTTGTAGTACCATCATCAAGTGTTGTTCATGCTCTTCCTATGACTTATAATAAATAAGTATGTCATCTAAAAATACAATGACAAATGTATCTAAGTATTCTCTGAAAATACCATTCATTAAACACGTGAAGACAACTGGTGCATCTGATAACCCAAATGGCACCACTGTGAATTCATAATGCCCACACCTTGTTCAGAAAGTATTCTTGTTGATGTCTTCTTCCTTAATTATTACCTGATGATAACGTGACCTGAGATCAATCTTGGAGAATATTTTTGAATTCTTCAACTGATCAAAGAGGTCATCAATCCTTGGAAAAGAATACTTATTCTTCACAGTTACCTTGTTCAGCTGCCTGAATTCCATACAAAGTCTCAATGTTCCATCCATATTCCTCAAAAATAATTTGGGGGCACCCCAAGGTGACACATTTGTGCGTATATACCCCTTCTTCAGAAGCTCTTCAAGTTTCATTTGAAACTCCTTCAATTCTGGTGTACTCATCCTGTAAGGGGTCTTGGATACTGGAGTTGCTCTAGGCATCAAATTGATGGAGAAATCAATGTCTCTTTTAGGGGGTAATATTGGTATTTCTTTAATTACATCCCCAAACTCCTTTAGGATTGCATAATATTCAATATTTGACATCCTTTATTTAGGTGTCTCTTCCATATGAGCTGCAAATATTTGACACCCTTTTCTGTATTTTTTCTTCTGCCGCAATGATGATATTTCTCCGATAGTTATTGCCCTAGGAATTCCCTGTACTATCCTTAGGTTCCCTTCCTCATCCCAACAAGTAAATGTATTATTATAAAAGTCTAGGATAACATGGTGTTGGTCCAAGAAATCCATACCAATTAGACATTCATAGGAACCTAAAGGCAAGATGTTTAAATCTTCTCTGGTGCTCAGTCCATTCATGTCCATTAGACATGAATTAACCATCTCATTAATTTTTCTTTTGGCTTTGGTAGCCAACTAAACCAACCAATATTTTCCATGCTTTCTTCTTGGGAAATGCAATATATAACTATGACCAGCTTCTGAATCAATTAGAATAGCAATGGTTTGGTTGTTGATCATACCTTCCACTTCAATCATATGTGACTGAAAATCGACTTGCTTGTTGTCCAGGGCTTCATAGATCCTAGGTACATTTATGCCCATGTCCTCCATTGTTTCATCTTGGTGCACATTGAAAACAATCATCACTTTTTCACCTCTGTGAGGACAATCTCTATACATATGATCTCCCTTACAACCCCAACATTGAATAGGTGATTTCCTTGGCCTTTGCCCCCCTGTCTCAATCATTTTGGGTTCTCTAGAAGCTGACTGTCCTTGAGGGATATTTCTGAAGATTGGTGGCTTAGTCCCCTTCTTCCTCTATTCCATCTTGTACTTCTTCTTGTCTTCCCAAGATTTTTGGAATGTTGGCCTTCTTTTATGCTGATCATATADGCATTTAACTCGCCTTATGGTCTCCTCMAATGTTTTTGGATCATCATATTATATMTTGTCACTRATGAATGATGGHRACCCACTYRAATACCTMTGAATCTTARTTGTCTCRTCCTTGATGAMAGAGACAYACTTTAGYAGTTYTAAAAACYTTCTTTCATATTCATCTATGGTCATACTCCCAAGCTTGAGTTCAAAGAACTYCTTCATTTTCTTGTCATAATATCTCTTAGTCAAGTATTTCTTTTGAAAATACTTCTTGAATTCCTTCCAAGTAACATTTTTCTCTTTAATGTGTTGCACCTGCAGAAGTTTGTCCCACCACATGGATTCCTTTCCCTTGAGCTGATTGATAATAATTCTTCCTTCTGCATGTGAAGAGTAATTATGTAATTGAAAATACTTTCTCATGCCTGGCAACCATGTCTCTGCATCTACATCCTTCTTGTGCTCACCATCAAATGTAAGAGGTTTGATTTTGTTCATTTCTCCTTGTAGCTCAACCACCCCAGACCTCCTCTTATGCTTCCTGATAGGGGATAGACTTGAGCTACTGTGTGCTCTCCTAGTGGAATGCCTTGGGGAGTGATGGTGATGTCTTCTAACACTTCTTGTTCTTCTTCTCTCATCACGAGCCCTATGAATTTCTGATTTGCTTAAGTCATTCTCCTTATCCACCTTCTTTTCTATTTTGTCCAAGATTTACATTAAATTTATGTTGAATTCCTCCTACTACTCCTTGGATTTCATAAGCCTTTCATTATCATCTTTATAACTTTGGACATCCTTTTGCAGATTTGTAATGGTCTCTACCAAGTTCATGCTTTTTCCCTTTCCTTCTGCATGTCCATTTGAGTTGTACCTTCATTACCCATATGAACATCCGTCCCTCTAATCTCATCTTATTTGTAAGCACAGTGTGTATCTTTCATCCCTCTTCACTCTGTGTTGATCCTATTCTGATCTACTTGTTGTTAACTCAACAAAATGTGTAGAGAACATAACTTGTTAGGCTAATTGATTTATAAATTGCATGAAATTATGAACAATTCCGGTTCGTAATGCATCAAATTTCTTTCCTCTGATTTTCTGAGAAATTGACTGTCTAGATCATTTTTTTGGGAGAAATTTGTATTATATTGTCCAAGATCTTTCCAATGACTACTCTCTTGATCAATTCTAAGTCTTGAGCAGAAATTTATGGTTATATGAAAAATTGTCCTTTCTGTGAGGGAAATCCTTGTACAAATGATCTTTTTAGGGAGTTGAATTAGCTCTTGAACCCATGCTGGATCCTATCTTTAGGTTTACAGGCTTCTGTAATTTCCCCCAATTGCAGGTCCATACAAATCAAAAATCTGTGGGCTGCTTCTCTAATCCATTTTCTTTCTTCGAAATCAATTTTTGGGCAGTAGCGCCCTTTATTTCGACCCAAAACTCATGTGACCATGGGATAGAACTAGGTACTTACTTATATTGTGCTTATCTGTAGTTTTTTGACTCCAGGGCTCCAAAAATTCGGTCTTCAAAGGTTTCTCCTTCAACACACTTCATTTTCCCCGAATGGTGAATTGGTGAACTTTCGAACAGGTGCTTCGGAGGTTCTTCCTACACCATACAACATTTTCTCCAAACATATAAATGGAGAACCCCCCAAATAGGCACTTCTCCAGAGATTTGTTACTCCGGTGCTTCAGAGCTTCAGGCTTCAGAAGTTTCGCCAACACAACACAACATTCCCTCCGAATGTCGAAGTGGGGAACTCCCCGAATAGTGCTTCTTCGGAGCTTCGGAATTTTTTACCACACATCACGCTAAGTTCCTCGAATGCCAAACTGGCAAACTACTACGACGCTACCAGGCTCTAGAGGTTCAGGTTTCAGAATTTTTTACAACCCCACATCATAAATCACCTGAACACCAAATTGGTGAATTCCCTAAGGACTCACAGATCAACGGTCCACATTCTTCATCAAGATCTATAGTCAATAGGAGATCCAATACTTTGGGTTTAGGGAGTTCTGAGACTCCAATGCGTGTTGCTTCCCGATTTGTCGAATGTTGAATTTGAGATTGACGGTTCTCGTTCCTCTTGCAACCAACGACTGAGATTTTCTACAAAACTTCGAGCTTCAAGAGTTCTCACTACTGATCACCACCAAACCCTCAAACTTTCAAACGCCAAATCAACTAAGGATGAAGATCCAGGGTTGACACTCACCCATCAATGGACGGTTGAGATTAACTCTGACTTCGGGGCTTCAGGCCTTTTCATAGCAAAACACTTTTCAACCACGATCTTCAAGATCGCCGAACTTTCGGACACCCGCTAATCTATTGACATGTGTCCTCAATGAAAATAGTCAATCTCTTCTCGAGAGTTCGGGACTTTGGGACTTTCCGTACTCCGTGCAACAATCACCCACTTTCTTCAGAGTGTCAAACTTCAAGACTCTCGCTAATCTGTTGACACATTTCCTCAACGACGAACAATTAAGATCTTCTCCAGAGTTCGAAACGTCAGGACTTCAGGGATTTTTCCTCCCTTCCAACAAATAACTAAAATATGCTAGAGCAGTGAAGTCCGAAGGACTTCAATGCTTAATGATAGTGCACCTTCTCCAGATCATATGACTGTGAGGGATATTTCTTCTCCCAAAYAGATCCAAYGACCCAGATCTAATCTTGTGGCCCAAATCRATARTTGTTGTGGTTTCCTTCCTCTGTTGGCTTTCTCGAACCACTACACYTCCTGAGCTTTGGAACACARTCCAAGTTTCTCTCAGTGCCTTCCTGAAACCCAAGKATGCATTGTAACTTCAAAACTCTGTGAAATTCCRCTTCAATTTCAACTTKCTCGGCCCATCTAGGTTCAGTGTTGAAAACTGGAGCTATGATACCATATTGTAACACACCCACCCGACCACACAAGCCGAGTTTCATCACTAATACTTCTCTTTACCATCAGTTTTGATATTGTATTATAGCATCCCCAAACTTAACTTGGGCTATGCCACATAGAATTTTTTTAAGTGTATGCATAAATTAAAAAGCATACAATTACTTTGCAAATATACAGATTCATGTGGAATAACACTAACAATACACATGCAACATACAGAGGGAAAAATCCATAAAAATAAATGAATAAAGAATAATGCAACTAGTAATATAAAAAACAATTGATACTTATCTTTTGATAAAAGACCACCAATTGCATGCAAACCTTACACGATCCTCTCAGCCTTAGACTAAGCTGCTTAGAACTCTCAAGAGTGGGTCACCCCCGAGCTGGGACTAAACTCCACTCGGGTAAGGGATTCCTAGCTAGGTTGATGTATCTCAGACAACATGAACAACATTGTCAGGTTCCAACTCAAACTAACAACCCATAGTCTCTCATTCCCCACATGCCTATCCCACCCCAGGAAGTGTGCCCCTTCTCTGCTCAATAGTCCTTTGGATGCCCCACTTCCCTTCCAGGGCTTCGATAATAGGTCAAACAGGAAGTCTCAGAGCACCGTAGATGTAGTTGGGTTCATTCAAGAAATCAATTCCCAACAATTCTCTCACCTGGAGAGAGTTGCGCACTAGCCTGACAAATCCCCTCTTCAATACATGGGCTTGAAAACTCGCCTCTTCAATCCCACGGGCCTAATAACTCGCTTCTTCAAACCCGTGCTTAAGTTAACCAGGCACAGGTAAAGGTGATGGCAACAACAACGTTCAGGGAAGGTGCAGGTGATGGAAACAACAACCTTCGGATATGGTACTGGTGCACTGCTCTTAACAAGAAGGGTACAGGTTACTATTGATAACAGGAAAGGTACAGGGTTTAGCTACCGGAGTGTGTGCCGGCTCAAGAGGTAAGACTCCTGGAGAGAATGGAACAAATGACAATGTGAATCAAATTCATGAGTGACCCCCAAATGGATTAATTTCCTTCACATTTATTTGCACGCGTCATTGATGACACATGGCCCTCAAGCAACTTGTTTCTCTCCACTTGTAATTCATTCCCCTTCCCATAATAACTTAGGATAAAATAATTATTCTCACCTTAGTCTTTAGGAATAATATTATAATATTCCTTTGGAAATAATCCCTCTAGCTTAGCCCCCTTTCTAGGCTCTTAGCCCCCCTTTCCCTTCCTAGTGGAATTTAGTCCCTCGTACTCTTTTATTGTGGTTGGTCTACACACAACGATGTATTTTATTAATGATATGAGTGTTTAAATATACAAAAATAGTCTTGCTGACCTTTAGAATCTAGGCTCTCTGGCATAATAATCACATAAGCCTTCTCGCCTATAATAACCTAGCTCACCAGCTTATAAAACATACTTACATCTACAACT
>JASDQU010222979.1:4184-17680 GCA_032191745.1 Picea mariana
AGAGCCCTCGAGCAAAAAAACTTTGCCCTTAAGCAAAAAAATTTGGGAAATTTTTTTGCATCCATTTTGGGTAGTTTTGGCACATGGTTTTCTGACCCATGGTTTTATAATGTTGGTTAAGGAATTTAGGTTGTAATATGAACTGGGTTAATGGATTAGGGATTTTGGATGTCATGGGATCCTATATATTATATTGTAATTTCATAGTTAATTTGGACTGCTCATTATTAGGTCACAGATATGATGGTAGAGGCTATATTGGTACCTTTTTTCCCTAGAAGGAAACCCATTTTTTAAAAGGAGGGAATTACATTGTGGTTGTGATGGTGAGAGATTACAACGTGTCTAAGAGAGGAGACTGTGAGAGAGTAAAGAGGAAGTTGAAACAAATGTGTTGTAGGTGTTATCCCTTCATTTTGTTGGAGGAAATAAAGCAAGGACTTGTTATTTCTCCATGGACGTAGCCCATATCGAGTGAACCACATATATTGGTGTCTCTCTCATATTGTGTTCTTCTATGTTTTAGTTCCATATTAATTTTAATTTTATTATTATTATTATTATTATTCCTCTACAATCCTATTCCTAATATCTCGTTGTCCCCAAAATTAATCTCATTAAATTTTCCTATCCCAGGAAAATTAAATGGCCCCCCTACTAGATTTCTATATAAACTTTGAAGGACATAAGTAGTTCCTAAGGTCTAAGCAGTCATGTGATGTTTATAGAGGAAGGAAAACATTCACCTTCAATATTGGCTTCTTGATAATTTGTTCATTTTCCATCGATTGTGGGAAAAAACTACTTTTCATTTCATCCTTGTTTTAGTTTCAAAGCTTATTTGATTTAAGATTTTCTCTAAATCTCATTCGTAATTCAAATTATTTGTAGGGAGTTGTAATATTTCCCTAGCCCAAAGACCTATCATATTGTCTGCATTGGACTCTTTCCATTAGAAAGTTGGTTCATCATGTTCATAAGAACTTTCCAAAACCTGAAGCCCAAAATCCTATCAGGCTCCCCTCTTTGGTTTTTCCCCGTCGGATTGTCAAGTTATACTTGCAAGTGGTTTCCTCCAAAGGGTTTTTACCGAAATCCCATCAGAGAATTCTTTTCAAACTTCCCTTTTTGGAATGTTAAAAGGTTTAACATCCTTCCAATCAGTCTTTTCCAAAGAACCTTCTTTCCGATAGACCTTTTTCGGAAAGTCTCCTAGCGATGAACTTTCCCGCTTAAATCCTTCTCGCAAGCCTAGCTTTAGATGTTTGTATTTCATTACTTCAAAGACTTTATTCGTGATGAGTCATAAAGGGTTTTATTAATTAAAATAGTATTAACCTCTATTCTCTCTTTTCTCTTGATAAGTGCATTTTAGCACTCTTCTTGAGGTTGAATTCCTAAATATTCACTTGATGAAGCTTTGTCAAGTTTGTCGTGAATTAATCACTCATGTCCCTTCCAAATAGGTATTCACGATTGAAATATCCCAAAGATGATTCTTTCTAAATTCCTTCTATACGAACATATTCCTTCGATAAGATTCTCCAAAATCTATTCTTCCAAAAAAAATCTTTGGAAAGGTTCTTTCTGAAGAGAGTTTTCCCAGTAATAGATCTTCCTGAAACATTGTCTTTCCAAATGTATTCTTTCGAGAGAATTCTTTTGATGACATTGATAGCCATGTACATTTCCCACCTACTACGAGATCGAGCCTAGACGTATTAATTACAGAGATAGTTGGTGGGAAATTAAGTATTAAAAACCTAATTCAAGCACCACAATAGTCATTTTTCTGAAAATTAAGTGCAAAAGAAGTCTGCAAGAAGAATATCCCTAGCTAATTGAAAATTTATGTGATAAATTGTAAAGCACTCAACAATTCAAAGAAAACACAGAATTTCGAGAACCCGAGTGCGAAGAGGAAAAGCGCCCACCGAGAATGTTTTTGTTCAAGGGAAAAGTCAATATAACTTGTTACTATCGGATACGAGCTTACTTCAACGGAATAGATTATTGTCCTACATAGAATGACATTTATAGAATGTTCGTCAATGAGGATTTTTCGAGGAACGATGAAGACTTGGCGGTATACCAAAATATAAATAAGAGTGGGCTATACGTTGTTTCTTCTAGACCCACCATCTTGCCCCGTAATGATGCGGTAATATGAGAGTTGAGTCTCAGAAATGTCATCTTTTTACCAACCTCTTCCTTGACTTTTAATCATTTTCCATTTGTGTGTAACCTTGTATTAAGACCATTTTTATGCTTATATGTGGGATTAGGATCAATATTTTCCAACACATTTATTTTAGTATTTTAAGTGAGTTTATGATTAAATATTAGAAAAATAACATGTTTCCACTTATGCTTGAAAGTTGGGTGAGTTTGGTGATGTTTATAGGTATATTTGGAGATTCCAACAATGCCAAATTTTACCACTTAGCCTCAGATTCGATTTTCCCATTCAACCCTTAAATATTTGATGAAGATTTGGGAGGATCAGTCAAGTATTTTGATGGAGAAGAATCATGGAAGATTTGTTATCAAATATTTTAGAGAGATTTGTGGGAAGATTTTTAGAGATATTGCTCGCTAATTATTAGCAAATGGTTGTAACCACATGAGAGATATGTGGATCTAGATTTATTATTGGTTATCTTAGTTTATTTATTATTCCAAGGAGAAGACTCTTGGAGCATATGTCTAGATTATGATGGA
The DNA here is from genome assembly GCA_032191745.1 of Picea mariana. Classification (NCBI taxonomy): domain Eukaryota; kingdom Viridiplantae; phylum Streptophyta; class Pinopsida; order Pinales; family Pinaceae; genus Picea; species Picea mariana. The sequence goes on from JASDQU010222979.1 coordinate 6,906, forward strand.
ATAGAATAAAGTTCTTGGCATTTCTCTTCACATAATTTGTCATTCTCTAGTTCCATGAATAGTATGTCTTGATTTCATTTACAATGTTGTAGAGTAGTTTATACCTTGTTCTTGGGAGAATTGAGCTCACTCCAAATAGATCACGATGGTATTTAATTTCATATGTGTTCATTTAATTTTGTAATCTGACTTCATGAGCAGTCTTTTCCTTTTGCATATTAGTTTCTTATAAGCAATCATTCATTGAAAAAAGATGTGTCTAATTCATACATGATCGATCTTTCAAGTACATGATCATTGCCAAGTATGATTAAACCTTCTTTTGATTGATGAAGTATGGTGTGATTAGTTAAATTCATTTATATTCATTTATTTTCCATAAGCATGTTAGGTAAATCATATTGCAAATAATCTAATTATGCACATCTAGTGCTTGCATTTCACAAGTCTACGAACTCTCGGTTGACAATTTAATGTAATAGGATTTATAGATATAAATTGCCTGACAATGGGTATTCTCACATTTGTATTTAGTGACATCTACAGTGGTCAATTAAGTTCAATCCCCTATAGCCTTGTTGAAGCCAGATGGCATTCGTGCAAGTTATCATCTACAAAATTTTGATGCATATATAAATAAGCAATTTGTGGATACATCTATGGAAGAACACCCCAAATTGGTTGAACTAGTCAAAGAATGGTGGAATGAGGACATGTTGTTCACTTAGAAGGATAACATATTATATTTGATCCAATACTTCACGGAACCCTACCAACTACTAGCATCACTGATTCACACGTTGTAGGATGAAGAAAAATGTACTCATTTTAAGTTAGAATGGACTCCAATAGCATACTATGTGGTCGAGGCAGGGCATATATTCAACTGGGCACAAATCTCGTTGGTCAACATCTTCCAAACCGCTAGAGAATCTCCGAGACTAAAGAAACCTAGCTTTTATCTGTTTGCATATTTAATAGATGCCATATGCTCTTCAATTTGTTTTCCTACAATGGGTTGGGACTAGAACCCCAGTTTACCTCCTATACATGTTTATTGCTCTGAATTATGGGAAAGTAATTATATAAAACACTTATATGATAGATGTGACCATTTCATGGCACCACTATTTCCTGTCATATACAATCAAAAGCCTCAAAGACTATCTCAAGAAGTTATTGAAGCCATTAAGGATATAGGAGATTGGTACATAGGGAAAAATTATACCTATATCATAATATTTGGGTGTGCACATGCCACATCTACTCCCAAAGCATGTCATTGACAAACTATTTGGTAGTGAAATTTCTTACCAGACAATTGAGATAGGGATCACTCCATTCCTAGCCTCAAGTTCCAAAAGGATATGGCTGATGTTTCCCATTAATGTAGGAATGTTTACCTTGTTAAATGTTCCTCATGCTAGAAAGGAGGATGCAGTCCGAAAGGAGTTGTGTTTGTATACATGAGAAGTTAGAAAACATGATCCAAAAGTTGTTATTGGAGGACATCTCAAATATGTGGGACTAATACATCCTTTCCCACACGATGGAAGTATCTCATAAGAAATTTTCAAGGGGGGCATGTTTTTTGAAGAAGTATTAACTAAAATTCATGATGGATCAGGGAAATAAAGTTTATGTTTGGAGGAAGAAGAGAAAAGGAAGAAAACTAAGGAACAATCGGAACTATTGTTTGCCACTAAAGAAGAGTGAGAAGAAGAAAGAAAGAAATCTCAAGCAACAAAAGAAGAGGAAAAAAAATAACACAGTGATACAGAGAACAACAACATATATCCAGTGAACAATATATTCTATTGAATAAATGAAATAGGTTGAAACTGTAAAACTCCAGAACTAAAAACAACTTGCTCGAATGGTGGTAGCTATCTCTTAGAAGAGATGTGGATTCTATGCGCATCCATCAGAGCATAATGATTACAATGAGGCTCCAAAGGCATTTTTAACATTACTCATGAATTCTAAAATCCTAGACATCCAAAAACCTAACTCTAGGAGATGAAACACCAGAAGTTATGTGGGCCCCGATGGGTAAGTTGGTACCTCAACTTCCTGAGGTCGTAACGTTTGCATACGACCTCTGTTTTAGGCGTGTGATAGCCCGTTGGAAAGGTATTTTCGAGAAATACACATTACGCTATCAAACTCTAACTATACCTACAATTTGGCTATGGCAAGACAAAAAAAACATTGTTTAGGGACCCAAAACGACCCTGGAAGTACAAAAAGATGTGTTGACATGAAAACATCCAAAATAAGCTAGTTGGATTGGGTGGGCAGCCACCAGTCTCCACTTGAAATATGTGTAGGGATTTAGATAGCCCTGGAAGTGTAGAACCCACAATTACAAATAAGTACAGAAGAACGTTTGAACTAAAAATTGTCAAGAGGAGCCAGTTGAAATAGGTGGGTGGCCACCAATATCCACCTGGATTAGTCCTCCCACCTTAGGAAGTAATGGTCTCCATTGCGTTGAGTTCCCCCATCATGTGAGGAAACTTCTGCTAAATTTGGCCTTGGATGAGCCACTTGCCTTGGTGTAGGAGCTTCCCTGCCTTGACAACCCGATAAAGTTGGATCCTCTACTCGCGAGTGCCCTTGACCTGTGTGTCCACTATTTGACCAGTGGATGCTTGTTCCATGCAGTCATGGTTGAGCTCTATTGGTGTTAGTTGTTCTGTAATCTATGAGGTGTCTAATAATGGTGGAAAATATGCCCGAAGGAGGTCCACATTGAACATTGGGTGCAAGACAAGGAAAGGTGGAGTGTTGAGCTCAAAAGCATTGCTACCCACAACCTTGGTGATAGTGCAGGGTACATAATGAAGTGGGAGGAGCTTCTGATGGGGCTTTGTAAGGCGCTCTTTCTGCAAATGTAACCAGGCCTTGTCTCCCACCTAAAACAAGTGTGATACCCTATGTTGATCATGGTGTTGCTTGTACTTAGCATTGGATTTCTGCAAAATCTCATGGAATTATTGGCGGATGTGTTGAATCCGCTCAATGAATCTGGTGGCTTTGTCGGTCTCAATTTGAGCATGGGTAAATTTTGTTTGTGTGGTTGTAAGAGGTAGTGCAACATCAATGGGACCCAAGGGTTGGAATCCCATCCCCACCTCAAATGGGCTATGGTCAGTGGAGCTATGGAGAGCCTTGTTGTAACTATGTTGAACATAGGGAAGACTCTCATCCCATGTACATGGATGCTTAGAGTTTTCAGTGCGCAGGATGTGCACAATCATCCGATTGACAACCTCTGTTTGGTCATTGGTTTGGGGGTGGAAAGTAGTGGATTTAGTGAGCTTGGTGTCCAACAGTGACCAAAGACTCGACCAAAATGTGTTGAGGAACCTGTTGTCCCGATCAAAGATGATGGTTCATGGTATCCCAAAATTGACCCACACTCGTTCAAAGAAGAGCTTGGACATATCTGTCGCTGTGATGCTCTTCTTGAAGGCTATGAGGATGGCTATCTTTGAAAACTGATCAACTACCACAAATACACAATCATTGCCTTGCTTGGTGGACAAAAGGCCAAACATGCAATCCATTGAGATGGATTCCCAAGGCTTCTGGGGAGTAGGAAGAGGGGTGTATAAGCCCTCCTTCTTGATGGATGGCTTGGAAATGGCACAGGAAGTGCAAGATATGATATACATGTCGATGTCCTATCGAAGTTTTGGCCAATAAAAATGTTTTTGTAGAACAACCACAATTTTCTCCACGCCAAAATGTTCTGCCATCCAACTGTAGTGAGCCTCCCAAATCATGTTTGCACGCCCACTTGAAAGAACACAAAGATGACCGAGATGGCATAATAGTCCATCCTGAATGTGAAAATCGGTGGCATTCACGCATGTACCTAAGAGCTGATAGGTGGTGGAAAAGTTTGGATCTTGCTGATAAAGTTGGGGCCACTCAAATGGCTCATGTCCACATGAATGGAGCATGATGGTGAGTGAAGTCGAGGGAGGTCGACTAAGGTAGTCAGCCACATGATTTGTGCTCCTTGTCTTATACTTGATGTTGAGATGGAACTGTTGCAGGTAGGTAGACCATTTCTTATCATGGTCGTTCTGCAACTTCCCCTGTTTCCGTATGAACTGTAGAGGCTTGTGATCAATATCGATGATTGTCTCCTTTCCCAGAAGGTAATGTTTCCATTGACGACATGCTTGTACAATGGAATACATTTCCTTGTCATAGGTGGGTTATTTCTAGACAATATCTGAGAGTATATCACTGTGGTATGCTATAGGATGACCGTGTTGAGTGAGAATTGTGCCTACAACATAGTTAGATGCATCAATCTCAATCTCGAATGGTTGTTGTAGTTCGGGTAAGAAGAGTACTGGAACTAAGCACAAGTGATGCTTCAGATCATCAAATTCTCATTGTTCCTTCCCCCATGTGAACTTTTCCCTGCCACCTCCCTTGGTCACTTGGATGAGGGTCCATGCAATATGGGAGAATCCTAACATGAACCATCGGTAGAAGTTGGCCAGTCCCAAGATGGTCCGAAGCTCGGTTAGTGTGATCTGGGTTGGCCAGTCATGAATGACTTGGATCTTACCTGGATCAACATGTACCCCATGCTCATCAACAACGTACCCCAAGTATTGTACCCTATTCATGCCAAAGGAGCATTTTTCCAAGTTGGCATATAGCTTGTGCTACAGCAGAGTGCTCAAAACATGTTGAATATGATGCATGTGCTCCTCCCAAGTTCTATTGAAGATGAGGATGTCATCCAAATATACCACCTCAAAAGAGTTGGTGAAAGGTCTCAATACATCATCCATCAACCTCATGAAAACGGTTGGTGCATTTGTTAGTCTAAAGGGCATGACCAACCATTCAAAGAGACCTCCTTTAGATTTGAAATTTGTCTTCCATACATTAGTTGGTTTGATGGGAACTTGGTGGTAGCCAAACTTTAGGTCAATCTTGCTGAAGAAATTACCCCCCTTGAGTTGGTCAAGAAGGTCATCAATTCTGGGAATTGAGTATCAGTTCCTGACTGTGATTTTGTTTAATGCTCTGTAATCAATGCACAGCTGCTAGGTCCCGTCTTTCTTATGCACCAATACAATCAGGCTCCCAAAAGGGGAGGAGTTAGGTCTAATGTGCCCCTTTTGAAGCAGCTCTTGGATCTGATGCTTGATGTCATCATTTTCCATCAACGAGCAATGATAGACTAGTCCATTAGGCAGAGGTTTACCGCGAGTTAGATCAATTGGATGCTTGACTTGGCAGTGCATTGGTACCCCGGTGGGTGAGGAGAAGATGTATTTCTACTCTTCCACAATCCCATCCACTTTCTTCTACTGCAAAGAGAGGCTTTGTGTAGAGGCCATGGATGTGGCAGCGACCTTCTGCTTACTGTGAGCATAGATCACAAAGAAGATGAACTTCCTGGTCTGTGAAATGACCTTACTACATTGCTTACCAGAGATTAAATAAATAACAATAGGCAGCACTACCTCTGGTATCATATACAATTGTCTACCCAAAGTAATAATAACATTGAGGGGTCTAGATTCATACACAACATGTCACTTCTACAAATATGGTTTTCCTAAAAGAACATCACAAACTTCAAGGGGAGCAATATCACACAAAGTGGGTGTCACAAATACATGATTATGATTTGGAAATCAGGCCAACTATGATAATTAAAGGACAACGGTTGGAAAAAATGATGACATAAAGCAATCAAGAGGCCATAGAGGTAGGACAAAAGCAACATGTCAACATCATTTATTACCTAAAAAACCTCACATGCCCTGATCATTTGGTGGAACATAAAAGAAGAGCCATGAGACTCAAAGCCATGAAGTATTTCCTAACAAAACATCGTCTCGGGTGGAGAAACCCTGATAGGGTAATCCTTAGATGTGTTGATAAAGAAGATGATAAGTTAGTCACAAAAAATCATGAAGGACATTTTGGAGGCCATTTTGCAGCACACACCATGACCCATAATATTTTAAGAGCAGGGTAATATTGGCCAATTATCTTCTTCGACACACATCGATATTTTAGAGCTTGTCAGCCATGTTATTTTTTTACCGGCAAGCAGTGTCTCCATGTCCTTCACCTTAAACCAATCATTGTAGAAGCACCCTTTCAACAATGGGGACTAGATTTCATCGGTGAATTCAAAGACAATTCTAGTAACAGATACTGATGGATTTTGACCGCCACTGATTACTTCACCAGATGGGTGGAATCTATCCCAACCAAGAAAGCAACGAAAGAAGTTGTGATGTAATTCCTTAAGGAAAATATTATTACTAGATTTGGTGCCCCTGCTAAGATAACCACCGACAACGCCAAAGCCTTTAGCTCAGTGGCGCTCAATGAGTTTTGTTTCAAGTATGGGATTGTTTTATCACACTCTTTGAATTATTATCCTCAAGGGAATGGATTGGCATAATCCAACAACAAAAACATCATGAACATTGTAAAAAATAATGTTGGGGAGAACAAGAAGAGTTGGGACAGTAAGATCAAGTATGCCTTGTGGTCCGACCGCACAACCACCAAGACTTCCACCGAAAGGACTCCTTTTGAGTTGGTGTACAGATTTGAGGCTTGCTTTCCTATAAATCTCCAAATTCCAGCACTACAAATTGCCCAACAATTCAGTACAGATAAGGAAGCATTGCAGGGGTGAATCGATCAAATTGTAGAATTGGATGAGACTTGAAGAATGGCCTTCGATCAAATGGCAAGGAATCGAGAAAAGGTAAAAGGAAATTTTGATCGAAAGGCAAGACAAAGAGACTTCAAGGAAGGGGATCAAGTTCAATTGTGGGACAAAAGAGAGAAAAAACAGGAATGCATCAAAAGTTCGATAGTCTTTGGCCAGGCCCCTATAAAATAGAGGAAGTGTCTGGACCAGACTCTTTCTACTTATCCATGACAGAAGGGAGGAGGATGCCACTACCAGTGAATGGATCTATCCTCAAACATTATTTAAAGGGTGGCACATGACTTCTTCAAGGCCCATGCACCGAGTAAGTAAGTAAGTCATTTTTATTCCCTGCATTTGCATCTTGATTCCTCATACTAGATTAGCTGCATTTAATTTTCATTTTTCTCTACTTGCATATTGATTTCATGCTTAGTTTAGAATTTTTTTTAAAAACATCATTTTTTTTTTTTAGTTTAGTGGGTTCTGAATTTTCATCATATCAGAACAAGGATGAGTAGGCCATCCTGCACTTGACAGTTTGGTGTTTCCTTGCAGGAACAAGTCTACCAGGAGATGTTGTGGTTCTCATGCACTCTACGACAAGCACATGTCCCCAAGTATGAGCCAGATGTTATCCCCATTTTGTGGATAACTAAGGAGATGATGTCTTGAGGCCCTCGAGTTGCAGATATGGAGTGCCGAGAGACTACATGACTAACACATATGGAAAACCCACTTACCACCACACATGGTCACATATTTGCAGATGGCATCTACCACACCAGTTGGCTTTCGGAAGGCAGTGGGCATTGCTCCATGAGGTACAATTCAGTATTATGGTGAGAATAATTTCAATATTTAAGCCATTTGATTATGTTGTATCTTAGATTGCTCTAGATTCCATGATATGTGCTTGGACACTATGCCTTTTTCGTTGCTTCACCTTGGTGGTTGACATTGTTCCCTAGTAAGTGTTTTTCCTTGGGGATGGGTTTTCTACTGGGAACTCCCATAATGAGACATCGTACCATTCCCGGCCATACTTACACTTTCCATCATTATTCCCCTTCATTTCCTTATCTCTTCGGATTTTAGGGTGTATTGACCCAAGAAGGGGTTGTCCCTCATTCTATGGGAAGAAGGGGCTAAAGGCCTCGAGGGGTTGATGTTGGGTAAAAGATAAAAACCTTGTATAAACCTTCCAAATGCTTTTCCCAATGATCACCCAAGAAAGCAATGAAACACTTATCTTTGAATAAAGGGGACCCACAATATAATAAAGAATGTTTAAAAGGTTAGTTGAAGGATAGGAGGTCTCATCACGAGCCGACCTATCACGTCCATTAATATCTAGTGGTATGACATTACCATGATCTGGTCACCAAACCATGGTAATGGCTCTTAGTTGCATGGCTAAGAGAAAAGGGGTCTCATCATGAGCCAACCTTCTCATTTCCATTGGGTGTTTGTGGGTGGCATTGCCACCACATGGTCACCATGCCAGGGAAGTGACCTTCAACCTCTCCTTATGCTATATTGAAAGAAAATAAAGAAACAAAGATAAAAGGCAATTGATGGGCTTGGAAAAAGTGCATTGGGGACGAAGGTACCACACACCCTTTACAAAGGCACCCATGAATGAGAAACTACGACCCCTTATATTTCATGAGCCCTATGCCCATTGAGTCTTGACCCCAACCACTTCATCCACTTTACATGGCTTAGAGAGGGATCTCTTGGAAACTCTCCTTGACCTAGGGAAAGATCTACCCAATAGGACACCTCGTCAACCCTTCCATATTCAAGCTTGACAAGTCAGATAGTGTCTTTGAGTTGTTAATTGTTTGATATAGTAATCTTTGACGAAAATGCTTAGATGGTTTATTTGTTGCTTGGATTCACTTATCATGATGTTATGACTTGAGATTCTTGGTGGGCGTTCTCATTTGTCTTTGCAAGACCTAGTTGGTGGACAAGTTTGGGAGAAAAAGCCTAGCTTGGGCTTCCATGGGGCTACAAGCCCACGGGTTGGATGTCAGGGTCCCACATGTCAGATGAGAGAGATCCAACTCAAAAGGCCTTGAAGATGACTTGGATAACCTAGCCCAACCCTCACTTGCAAAACGATTTTCCCAAGAGGGGAAAAACGACCTATTTTGAGCTTAATGTCATGATTTTGGGGCTAGGGCATGGTGGTGAGGTGCCACTCTTTTGACACATGGACATTTGAGGAGGAGAAGCATCTTCACCATGATGAGAGTGCTTAGATGCTTGACATGTGGACTTTGGAGGCCTATCAATGCTTCTCCAACACCAATGACTTCCTCAAAGTGGAAAAACATCCCCTAAAGGGATGGCGTCCTCCTAAATTAGGTTTTATTTTTGCAAAAAGTGAAATTTTAAGTGAATTGTTTAAATTACTTTGTTAAGGGGGAAAGATTATGGTTGTTGATCCTTAATCTTGTGTTTTACTCCTTAATTTGTGGACAAACTCTGTTAGCTACATTTTGTATAAATAGAGATCATAAGGTCTCATTTTAATCACAACTCTCCTTCTTGTGAGAGGCCATGATCTAAAATTTGTGCCACACTTGGCTCTTTTCATCTCATGTGTACTTGTTTATAGCTATCTATTGGTGAATGGTTGGTGGCAGTTTAGCGCTAGCCTTGGATGATGCTTTTCTAGCTCTTATTGTGGATTGTCTTGGCATTTCTCTTGATCTTGGTATGATTTTCTACTATTATTCTATCATTTTATTTAAGTAAAGTATTATTATGCTAGGAGATAGGCGGGAAGTATATGGGCATACACCTCCACCATAGTCTTCATCATTTTTTTACTTGATCTCGTTGATTATGCATGGGTTTAATAAGAGAAGTATAAGGGCATACACCCTCTTAGCTCAAACCCTAGCCTAGAGAAACTTGCCTTGGGAAGTAAAAGGGCTTACACCCCCAAGGAGGTAGCTTCTCTAAGATATTTTTTTATTTGACTCCATTAATCCAATAGTAAAGGCATTAATCATACTTTTTTGCATTGGAGAAATGAAATATTGCATTGGGAAACGTGAATTTCGATCATTTTTACTTCTTGCAAAGTGGATTGTACTCCTTGTGCCTTGGGCACCTCACAACCACTAGGGAATACCCATAAAAGGGGTACATTTTCTGCATACAAGTATTTACAACAACCATATCTTTTGTGTTAGAATATTGGCTTTTCATCTAGAGTTTAGCTAGTCTTTCTCTTGTGTTTTCTACTTGATCTCTAGCACTTATTGAGCAAATTATAGTACCATTTACTTGCTGATATATATTGTTATATATTGCTGCAAATTAGGGACATCAATCTTAACTTTCTGATCCAACTAACATATATTATTGCAAAGTGTCTTTTCTTGTGTCTCAGGCAGGTACAATCATCTGAAGAAGTACTATATCTGTGGGGCAACAATTATTTGACTTGCAAGGAATATCTACTTACCTTTTATTCCACTTAGAATTGACCTCTAGGGGCTTCACTTCCATTTCCCTCTACCTCCATCTCAATCCCCCTAGGGTCACCGGGATCACCTCCCTAGAGTGACCTAGTCACCCTTGAAGTGTGGGACCTACATCAAGGTGACATTGGGTGTAGGATTCCCAAGTTGTAGCACTTGATTTTTGGTTGGGTCAGGCTTTTCCCAACCTACAACTTGCTCTATAACACACCTAAGCTTCAATACAACTATGCTTGGTTACAATGGTTTGCAAAAGATCAAAGGTATTGTAGTACATTCTTTTGTGCTTGTATGGTATCTTTAATGTTGAATGTTCTTATCTCAATTCTTTACTAGATTCATATTTTCGTATCATCTAGGAATTATATGGAGATAATCCCACATAAGAAGGATATGGACAATTAGGAAGGGGAAGAGAAGGATGAGGGAAAGAAAGAAGGGGGGAGAAGAAGGAAGGTGGGGGTCATAAGGAGAAGGGTAGTGATGAATCCAAAGGTGATGGTGAAGACAAGAGGGGTGAACACAAAAACAATGGAGTCCATATCCCTATATAT
>JASDQU010222980.1:0-13266 GCA_032191745.1 Picea mariana
TATATATAAGCAAGCTTGTAGCTCACTGCTTAATTCTTAGTAGTTATTAACGTTGTTACTCTGTCCTCTTGACAAAGTTTTCACATAGTTCTTCCACAGGGAACTCCCTCAGCATGCAACTTCCTTATTGCATGTTCATCACTATCTTTGATGACCTTAGCCTTGAGTTAGCTTTAGTTGTTTACCAAATATTCCATAGGGATATAAACATGCATCTTTGTCATGCACCGAAATTATATATATATCTATATAATCTTGTAGCTCATTTCTTAATTCTCAACAGTTATTAACGTTGTTACTCTGTCCTCTTGACAGTGTTTTCACATATTTCTTTCACAGGGAACTCCCTCATCATGCTACTTCCTTATTGAATGTCCATCACTATCTGTGATGACCTCAGCCTTGAGTTAGCTTTAGTTGTTTACCAAATATTCCATAGGGATATAAACATGCATCTTTGTCATGCACCCAAATTATGTATCCATACATATTCTGGTTGTGTTAACTTACATCCATGATGTACTTAACCATATGCATAATCAAAAGTCTATGTGTAGTTTCCATGGGTATATTTCACAGCCTACATACATCTCTAATTTAAAATTAGTCAACTCATGATTGTTCGAAATCAATCTCATGTGATTCTCAAGGAATAATCATTTCCCTCTTATCCTGACAACAGACCATCCTTGCTCATTTGATCTTTCATTTATTTATACTAGTCTTTCCTGAGGGAATGGAGCGCATTTCCCTTAAGTTATCATTCAAAATATAACTTTCACGACTCTTCAAAATGGAGTCAACCATGCATCCATGGTATTCACTTAATCTTGGCAAGTGCAATTCTTTCCTTACATATCACTCATCAAGGAAGCCATACTGTTCATTTAGTATACGTATATCCTTACATCATGCATGTGCATCATTTACACATGGACCTATCAGACTTCCATATCCTCCTCCAAGGATATTGTTGCCATCCTTATGACAAGCCTCATAGGGACACACAACACTAAGCTTCTCTCTCAGTTGTGAGCTTGCAGTCATTCACATGAAATCCACATGGAAGTTGAATAAGACATATTCATAACTATGTTTCCTTTCTATATGATAACAACTAGCAAGAAAACACTCTTGCCTCAACCTATCTGGAACATTACCCAACTTATAAATACAATTTAGAAAATTATAACCATGTTCAAGGTAACAAAATCATCCAAACTAGCTTCCAATTATATATATATGGCTACCATCCACCACTAGATGTCAATCTGACCCATTGGGATTCTAGAAGTTCCCTAAAATTTCCTTTACCACATTCAGGATCAACATTTAGTCAACCATTTTATCTTAATTTTAACAATAATGTCTAATACCATTTGGACTACATACTAAGTATCTTAGTTAAAAAATCTAGAGTATCTTTAGGTCAAGATCGGTCTTGACCATTACATCTAGAATTCTTCCTTTTTTTCAGCACAATCAGGGATAGAGGCCATTCTCCTCCTCCCACAAGAACTTTGGAAGATTAGTTTCCTATCCACCAAGAAAGGGAGGTCATTGTGATTTCTCACTCAATCACTCTATAATTATACAACTTCGTTTATCAGCTTGATTAGAAAAACCTTGTCCAACAATTCCTGTACCCAGAAACAAAATTTGTTTCTCAATCCACTTGAAACCCGAGATCTGCGCATGCTCTCCCTTTTCAGGTAATGGTTACCAGACTCAATCCTTTGATTGTGAGGGTTTATACACCTATACTAGGTTTAACCCTTCATTAAAGAAATAATCATTACTATTACGGATCCTTTCCATCCATTCACATTTCTATTTTAATTTAAATATTAGTGTTCTTCAACATAATCCCATTTCTGTAGGATCGGCTTTCATTTCCCAAGAAATGATAGGCTCCCTTTGTCACAGAATAGCATGGTTCAATATTGTTGGGGTAAAATCCCAACTGTGTTTTAAATTCGCATTCTTCTACTCAAGTAACTTATGCAAATGACTTATGTTTGGTGGTAATATTCTCCACAGGCTCATCCTAGCCTTGGTAACCAAATCTTATGATTGTACAACAACGCGTACAATTGCACAGTGAATTCAACTTCTTTATTTGGGAAAATTATCAACATACAGTGCTAATTTACAAAATATCTATCAACAACAAAGGATCTCATTCCTCTCTTTAGTAGATTTTTTCTAAGACTCTTAGAAATTTTGTAAGATAGGGTGTTACCCCTTAAATTTCTCTAGAAATATTTTCATACGACTCGTGCATGAGCCCAAGCAGGCCAAGTGTTGTTGTCATGCTCTGATACCAATTTGTAACACACCCGACCCCTAAGTGATATTTTAAAGGGTGGCACATCATAAATTCGTTTTCCTTAACTATCTCTAACCCTCCATTTGAGGTATCTATCCCCTTCTGCTCATCCATAGGTTTCCATCCATGATATCCATGCTCAAAACTGAGCTCAGAGCTGGAAATTATACCTCTCCCAAGTTCCTCGGGTGTTCATTGGTCGAGGCCATGGGGATTCCACATGGGTCTGACTCAATATACTTCTCCCTGAGTTCTCTGATATCCCATAATTTCCAGCATTCCTAATTCTATGGCAAAAATCCATCCATCAACAAATCCAATGACTCGATTGGGTCCTCGGCTAACTCACAAGCTAATGGGGAATTTAGTGTTTGGACTTCGGATTGAATCCAGGCCTAGCCCCTTCCCTCCATCTACAATCACATATGACTGCGGGATATGACCAGACGCCCAGACAACAGGCGCCAAGACTACCACTGCACGAATCCTTCAAAGTGGCAAATCTCTGAAGTTCATAATTCGACGCCGCGTGTCCTCAGAGCATTTGACGGCTTTGATTCACTTTAGAACTCTAGGCTTCGACAGTTCTTCAATATTCACACATGCAAACCTATGGAGTGAGATCCTTTCGGAGTGTCAAATATTTTGACACACATCCTCCTTTATTCAACGGTCACGATGAACTTCGACGCTCCAACATTCAGGAGTTCTCAAACCACACAACACCACTTTCCTTCCAGAGTGACTTTTTTCTGAAGTGGAAGATATTATACCATGCGTCCTCCTTCATAGATGGCTAATATGACTTCATGACTCTAACCTTCATGATTGCTCGCACTTCCACTCTTCAACTCTTCCGGAGTACTACTGCTCCAGAGTGCGGGATATGGAAACACCCGTCCTTACCAACAGACAACTCATATATGTTATTTCTCCCTAGCCTTTGGGATTCTTTCCACCCTTCTTCTCTCTCTCCTCTAGAATGTTGGATATCTTGACATGTGTCTCCGATTGATGAACGACTGAGATATACTTCACTACTTTAGGCTTCAGGGTTTTTCAAAGCACCTCACCTCATTTCCTTCAGAGTGGCGCTTTTCTGGAGTTAACAATATACTGCCATGTGTCTTCCTACACCAATGGCTAAGATCTATTCCGAAACTTCGGTGATTTCACCCTCTCCCACCTATAACCTCCCGGAGTGTCCAGTCTCTGAACTAAAGGATCTGTTGCCACCTGTCCTTTATGATGGATGGTCGATATCTACTCCGTTACTTCGAGCTTAGGGGATTTTCTAAGCACTAATATTCAAATACTTCAGAGTGGCTCTCCTCTGAAGTTAACTATATACTAACATGTGTCCCTGTTCATGGATGGTTCAGATCTCCTTCGGCTCCCTGTGACTTTGAGAGTCTTCAACCTTTTACACATGCCTCCTTCCGGTGTGTTAAACCTCTGTAGTCCAGGATCTGGTTCCACGTGTCCTTTATGATGGACGGTCGAGAAGGGTCCCGAAGGATGCTTATATCCATGGTCCACATACTTCGCAACATCGATCTTCAGGAGGTCTTGACGTTACAACACCCCTGTCCTCCCTAAACGGTCAACATCGGACTGACTACATCGTATATACGATGGTCAAGATAGCTCCTGAGAATCCTCAGATCCACGACCCAAATTAACTTTGAGACGTTGGGACTTAAGGGGATTCACCTCTTGTACGACGAATATACCCAATTCGTTGGACCTGCGAAGTACGAAGGGCTTGAAGGATTAACATAGACATCCTTTCTCCAGATCTGACGATCATGAAGAGCTTTGGCTCCTCCCAAACTAATCTCATCCATTCATCTTCTGAACGAAAGAATATTCCCTTTCGAGACTTGAATCTCGCTATTCTTCCTGAGATTCATTATCTCTAAAGTACTTAGGAACTTTGCACTATTTCTCTTGTTCTTAACACTTAGAGGGATCTTCCGCACACCCCTTGTGCTCATTCATCACTCTATAACTTAAAGGTTCTCGGTCTATGCCCGCCTTGCAGAGAGCCTGTAAATACGTGCACTATCTCTCCTAAGATTTAACAGACTCCTTCCTCCAAGGGACTCAAAATGACTAGGAGTGTCGACATGCACACGTGAAACTGTGTCCAAGTTCAAGGAACTCATAGTTCATTTCTCTAGCTTAAGACACCACAGGGCATAAGCATTTACGAGTACAAGTCATATCCAAACCATATAATTTCTTACTTGCCTAAATACATAATCAAGCATAAATAAAAGGGATACATTATAACCATTAAGCATAAATGCACATCCCTGAAACATTCATAGGATCTCTAACTTTAATCTACAGTTACAATCCAATTACACAAGATATGAGAATACTTGTCTATTACAGGTTGCAACCAACTGAATAATTGTAGGTGTTCGCCTTTCCACCCAACCATAGGCTCAGAGAAATTCATTCTTAGTGCTCTGGCCACCCCCGTGCCAAGCCATGATATCACCAGGGAATTTATGCCAATTCTCAATGATCCTTGCTCTTTCACATCTTTTGTGACATTTATCAGATGCTTCCTCAACATCAAGCTTATGTTCTTCTACTCGAGTCCCTTTATCTGCATACTATCATATATTTCTCTCTCTGTCGCAACCTCGACGAGGTTAATCATATGCTTTCTCCACATCAAGCTCGTGGCCTTCGAATCGTTGTCTGCTAGAATGTTTTTTGCGTTCTCCACTCTCCTCTTTACATTCCCTTGTGTGTCTTGCACGCACATCCCTCCTATCATGTTCCTTTTGTTAGAAGGAATCCTGTGTTCATTATGGGTCTGCAGGACCCTGTGGTACTTCGGGTTGGCCTTCTGCAGCTAGACCATGCTTCCATTCATGGGGTTGGTTGAGGATTCAACCACCGATCCTTTTCTTATTAACTATTCTCTTATCATGTTCACATTCTTTCCTCTAGTGATATCATGGCTAGTACTTTCAAGGCTTCACCCTCATAGTCAATTATTGACAATTCAAACAATAATACATTTACATCGTTCCCATGCCACAACATGGTAATCCTAATTAATGATTAATTACAAGTTGGGGGAAATAGGGGTGTTACAAGAAGTCAGAAGAAAATCCTAATGACTGGTACAATTGGAAGTGTACAGTCACACCCTTTTGAGGTTACAACTAACATTATACTATCCAAGCGACATCTGTAATCAAGTCCAACAACTCCATATTTTCATAACAATTCGAGAAAATGTTTATGGCAGGCTTCAACGATTTCTTCCCTAGAGATAACATAGAACATGGCGAGCTAGTCCTTGGGGGGTTACAATGACCTTGGCTTCGAAGCATATGCTGTCTAGGAACCAAGCTTCATTTCTTGAAATGAAATGATTAGGATGCCAACGTGAAGGAAACAGATCGACTGGGTTCGGTGGTAGAGGAACATGCAACGGTGGGCCATAGAAAGACAAAGGAGACGAATGGTAAAGGAGACCCTGTGACTCCTTGGATCAATCAAGGGTCAAATCCGGTGAAGTCCCAATGCCCTTTGTTGGCATTCAAATGGATATTAATGGGGATTATGTGAGCAGAAAACGAGAATGAATCTGTGCCTTTCAAATTAGATAAATTAGATTCTTCAATATTTGACTCAAATCTCTCCCTGGGACCTCTGAAGAAATTGTTATAACCCTAAATTTCTCTACATATGCATACCTGGCATTTGGCCCTCTTGCTTGCATTTTTGCCAAGCCATCACTTATTTGCTCTTCTAAAAAACCAATTTTTTAAGATGTACACGCCCTGCACCAATACTACTCGTGTACATATGCTTGCTGCACCACTACAACCCGCGTACATATGCATGTTGCACCAATATGCGTATACTTGCAAAAGTTGCAAAAAATAAAAAGTTGCAAGGAATTCGTTGAGATTATGGGCTATTGGGTAGTTTCCCAACTAATCCACCGCCTATAGCCTGTCACCCAACCGAATAACCATCCTTTTTTCATATAAAAGGAGGTGTTGGGGTCTCATTCCACATCTGGACATAAGAACAATGAAACTCTTCCCGTTTCACATCCCCTCCTTGCCCCAATCATTTGCATCCCTTTTGTGAGAATTTCCTTAGAATTCCCCAATTTGCCTTCCTTCCTCCATCATAAACCCATTCTACTTCCCAGGAAGAAGATTGAGAGGAGAATCCATACATAAGTGCACTTGGAGCTTGGTGAAGAGGAGCCCAGACCGGGTTCATGGAGCAGTAACTGACTTTGGTTGTAAGTGATCATTGTTTTATCAATAAAAGAAGTACTTTTCCTATCCCAAAACATGATGTGTTGAATGTTTGCATTTGATTTATAATTTTATTCTAACATCTAACCCTTATTTATGTATAAAATGCATGCTTGTATCTTTTTGTTTGTCTATCTTTGAATGCAGGCCGGCCTTGGGAGGAGGCGTTCAATGAGTGGAGCTATCAAGCGCGAGAGGATCATCACTGGACATGAAGTATAGGTACAGTTACTCAATCCTTCTCATTTTTATTTTATTGCATGAGTCTGGGGTATGTTTGGGGTAGTTAGAGGAGTAGAAGGCTTTTAAACGATTATTGATATGCCTACATTGTAAACCCTGGTGTAGCCATAGGGGATTTTTCCTACTAGCAGAACTGGCGACCATACTGGGGAAGCCTCTATGGTTTTTAGGGGATTTTTTGGGTGTTTGATTGGTTATATACCTTTTGAGTTTTTGTTGAGTCTACTGAGTCTTTTAAGGGATTCTGGTCACCTATTGGTGCCATACCATTTCTCCCTTCCCTATCAGTCAGTCTATTTCATTTCATTTTTGAGGAATTACAGTGGGCCAACACATGTACATACGTGCCTTTTCTTATATGTAGCCCGCATACATACGTAGACTGCTTAAGCATCATTAGCGTACCTGTGTCAAGAAACTATTTTTAAGAAGAGGCAGTCAACCTCTTCCGTGATTGAGGTTTTACTTCTCAGGGTTTCTTGACTAAGTTTAATATCTCTATTTTTACAACCATAACTTGGGTTAGATGCCAGTTTTCTTGTGTTTTTAAAGATTTCTTGTGTTTACTTCCGAAAGGGTTTTAGGCGAGTCTTTGATTTTGTTGATCAACCTGTTTGGTGTCTTTAGTGACTCCCTATGATCCGTAGTGGGCCAAAGGTCAGTCTCAGTCTTGTCTTGTATTTCTTTCCCCCCTTTCATTTGATTTAAAGAAAAGAGAAAATGTTTCATTTCAAGTTTTTCCTGTTTAAAACATTTCCAAAAATGAAAAAGATTTTTCATTTCTTAGTTTGGTAAAGTAGTTAGGGTTAGTTATTTTACTTGAAAGGAAAAAGAGTTCAATTTTTATGTTCTTTACTGATTTTTTAGAACTTAAGTAGCTCGTAGTCGAGTGAAATTTCGTTTTGAGTCTTCTTTTTAAAGATCTTGAAAATAGTTAGTTATGAAAAGTTGGTTACAAAGAGCTAGTTGAAAAACTTTATTTTTATAGAATTAATTTTTCTTTCATTTTTTTGTTTATTTTCTCCTCCTTCATCTCTCATACACATCACTAGTTTCAATGCCACATCCTCTGAGTTAAAACAATCCATTTAAAACGAATGCTAAATTTAAAAATAACTAGACTTTTATGTTTGTAGGGTCAATCAACTAGTTTAGTGTTAGAGCTAGGGAGTGAAAAAGTCCAGTGATGAGAAATTTATCTGGGACCCCCCTCTAACACAGGGGCTAAACATGAGGTCTTGTAAGGAAAGGTAGTGTAGATAACCCCTCCAAATCCGGAAAAAATGTAGTGGGGAACACATATTGAGGATCTGTCGTGGGATACTATCGCTTTCATTTGCCTACGAAGCTTCGTGAACCTCGAATCCATTCAAGATACCTAGTTATCTTCCAGACCACTTGCTTTTGATAACCTCAGTATGTTTCAGACTTGTTATCCTGCTCATTGCGGTCCACCCGACTATCGATTGTACCCGCTTGGTGACTGTTTGCGAGCGAGCAACTTAGTTTCCTTGATTCTAGGGACTTACATAGGTGACTGCGAGGGTATACCATAGTACCTAGGGAAGATTTTGGGTCACACTTTGCAGATTATGCCCGAAGGGTGCTTCTGTGTTCGAGTTTCAATTGCACCAGTAATTTTCTCTAGTGTTGGCTAGAGTAATTGTTCTTCCAACTAGATAGTGGTTTGTTTGCTTTATCTTGTAGGAACTTTTCTAGTGTGTGCTTGATTTTAAACATTAGTTAAAGCCTTACCATATCGATGATGTTTTCAAAAATTGGAAGATCAAGAGCTCCTCCCATCATGAAGGCTCCAGGGCCTACCACTTGTTACATTGGAGCCATCGTTACGTCGAAGACTTGACCAACACGGGTCATTTGAAGCGACCGGGTCATAGGAGACTGTTCCCGAGCCAAATCCGAGAGGATATTACTCGAATCCATAGGAACTCACTGTTTCTAACCTTGGAGCAGAAGATCTCAGGCTGGTTAACCCTCTAGTCACTGACTTGTCGACGCCAAACTTGGCACAAGTTTTCCCTCCAAGGGTAACACCTCACGAGCGACATATAGTCTTACAAACAACTATGGAATAAAATGTTGCTACTTCATCCGGGAGTCCTCACACTCCCCTATTGGCTGCCACCACAGGGGGTATTTTGCCTCCTAACCCACCTTCATCGGTCCAGACCATAGTGGTATTGACCTCCTCTACTTCGGGTAGAGGTTCGATTCCATCAGTAGTGAAGACCACTACTCTATTTAGAAAGAGTGCGACGGGACCTCCATTTTCATATGGGATGCACGACTTTGATACGAACTCTGTCCTTACCTACTCCACTCTACAGACCATGGTTCCGGGGGTAGGGAGCTCAAATTATCCCTTGCAAGGGTCCATGGGGGGAACCTCAACCTCCTATAATGCTATCCCTTATGGTGGGGGTCATATACCTCCTTCGCCCCCCTCTCTTGGTGGTTCTTTCCAACCACCCATTGGGCCAAACACAAATTACAACTTGTTTGGAGAAGGTAGTCTAAGACTGTCTGCTTACACCATACTGGTGGGATAAATTTCGTTCTCTTTGTTCGAAACATTTGGTAATAGCATTTTTTCATCCGTTGTCATATCGGTTGGGGGAAATCTTGGTTTTGGACAATAGAATCCTGTGCAGGGTACTATTCCTACATAGGGGGCAAGTATAAGAGTTTTCTCCTCACAAGGAATTTGGAATCCTCGGCAGGGATTAGTTTCCTCATCAGGGATGTAGACTGGGGGGAACTCCTTCCATGGTCAATGGAACCCCGAGCAAGGCTCATTACTTATGCCCATCGGATAGACATGGGGCAACCCTTTCCAGAATCTTTGGAACACAACACAGGTGGAAATTCCCGCCCAACCCTTGACGTCCAATTATGGGAATCAGTCGATGATGTCCCAACAAATTTATTTTTCGTATGATGGTCAAGGCCATGGTGTTTACCAGAACCCTGGCCAACAACCCAACTTTTCTTGGAAACTTAGTGCCAGTCAAACTCCAGGATCCATTCTTCCTGTACATAGTACCCAACCCAAACTACTATTTCTGGCAACATTACACCTGTCAGAATTGTCAATATTCTTAACGACCCGATTTGTCATGATCCGTGTTGGCCCCCCATGCCAACTAAGTTTCCCTCAGATATTTTGAAATTTGAAGGAAAGGTTGGCGAAGACCTAGGTGATCACGTGACAAATTTCCACCTATGGTTCTCATCAAAATCACTGTGAGACGACTCCGTACAATTGCTCTAGTTTCAACACACTCTTATCGAGGGTACCGTGAAATGGTACATAGAACTCGACTGCTCAATATATTTTTACTTTAGCGATTTGGCAATGGTTTTCTTGAACCATTTCCAACTACCCGTGAGATATGATGCTGGCACCGAATTGTTGGCCAACTTTGAGAAGACTAAGGTCGATCATATCTCATATCACATCCGAGAATGGTGGTGTCGGAAGAGTTTTATTAAGGTATAGGTCCCACCGAATTTCCTACTGGAGTGGTTCCTGAAGTCTTTGGTACCTAAGTTATCCAAGGATGTTGCAACTTCAAGAGTGTTTTCAGATAAGGAGGTGATAACGAGAGCGCAACAACTCAAACTGATATACTCTCAGTCTGGATTACTCTATGATATTTTTCCAGATGTGCCACAGTACATCCTTGACAAGGCCATACAAAAGTATGGACCACATGTCAATGGTATAGTTGGTTGAACACAAGAAAATTCTATTGATCAACTGTCAAATCAATTACAAAAATTATTGATACAACAGACAACAACCAGCCAGACCTCAGGTTTGGTTGTTCCCCTTACCCAAACATTGGGCATACACAATATGCAGTCGATGAACCCGAAGCCAACCAACAGCCTGAAGGANAGGGGGATAAAAAACTCAACAACAATTTTGGTGGGGGAAACATAGAGAAGAGAAAGTCGAAGTATCCATGTAAGATTTACATGGAGGACCACCCGACTCACCCGTTCCCTTGACTTCTGGGGCCCCAGACAATATTGGCACAGATAAAACTTGTTGTGTTAACGAACCCATTTCCACATGGGAAAAATATGACTCAGGCCTCTTCGAGCGTGGATGGGGGATGTCAGGTACCCCCCGCGTCTTCTAGTAATCCCTCAGCTGTGAAAATTTATATGATGAAAGGTGATGCTTATATAGAAACCAGGGCACACGATTACAACATGCCAAAATCTGTCGAAAAGGGTAAAGAAGACACAAAACCACATGGTCCTCTCCATATTGAGAGGAAGATGGGAGAAACAATGACACACATCCTGAAAGTAGCATTCAAGAAATCTTATCATAATCTAAATGTGAGGGCCGTCCAAAACTACTCCGTGGTGGAGGATTTGTCGCAAACCCCTTGCACGATGTCTACTTTGGAGGTCCGCCAGAGCTGCCCTTCATAGAGAAAGTCTATGTTATCTTCCTTGGGATCTTCCGAGACTTGTAATCTAGGAACGATCATGCTTGATATGACCGACTTGAAACCTCGTCTCCCTTACCACATTTCATTTCAGATAGTAGTGGTTCACCCCACGAAATATTTTATTTGGAATATATTCCATATGGTGGTTGATGAGGGCACCTCGACCTATGTGATGTCATTGGCATGTTGGAAGGCCATTGGCCAACCCATGTTTTCTCCATCACCTACTCTACTTACTGCTTTCGACAGGCATTCTTTCAGACCACATGGAATCATCCCTTCTTTCCCCATGCAGTTAGGAGGGAAGACCATGTGCATCGAAGTTGAAGTGGTTGATGCACCTCTCAACTACAAACTTTTGTTAGGAAAGAGTTGGAATTATGAAATGCATGCAGTGGTTGCCACAATTTTCAGATCTTGTTGTTTCCACACAAGGGATGAATCATAACCATTGACCAGTTGTCCTTCTATAGGCCTGGCCCTTCATCGGGGGCATCCACGGTCTCAATGATTGATAACCCTCATCTCGACATCGTCAACATGGGGGTTGGTTTGTTCCCACCATTGATGGGTACTTACTATTACCTACCTCCTTCTAGCGATGTCAAGTTTATATTGGCTGCCCCCAACCAGCCTAGGGCTGAAATTTTTCAAGTGTCATCGTTCCGAACGACTTACTTTCACAATCTGTGGACTCTTCCTTCCCCATCATCCTCGATTGAAGGGACAGGGCATCCTGGCATGTTCATGCCCTTGTCTACGATAGAAGTTGCATACAGTATTGTCCAACAAGCTTCAACTGACCCCAATCCGACTCTTGCATAGAAATTAGATCCAGTTCTTGAGCCTATTTGGGATCAATGTTCCCTTGCCAATACTGATTCTTTAGACTTGGTATTTCCCTCAAATGAGGCGATTATTGAGGCATTGACTGGTCCGGATAGACCCTATGATGATCTCCATCACAGATCTTATTTTCTCCCATATTTAAGGAGAATAGAGGCAGGTGAATTCGTGTTTAATATGACTAGAGACAGGTCTTGTTCTGTTAATCCTCTGGCTACGCACACAGTTTACTACCAGGGTAATATGGAAAGTATCGCTGAAACGATACCTATAGATATCTCCAGAACTCATGGCATCGTGGAGAATGTTTTCTTCAGAGCGGACTGCTCCCCTGAGGAGATTCGAATATATAAAGACTTATTTAAGGATTTCTACAACCTTTTTGCCTGGTCTTACGAGGAAATTCTAGGCATTGATCCAAGAATCATCGAACATGAGATAATTGTTGGAAGATTGGTTGTTGTCATTAATGTCAACCCTAGTCATGGGTTTTGGACCGCAAGATTGATAAAAGTATTTGGACATGAAGGACAATGCACATGCATATACAACACCCATGAATGGATAGTATACATCATGTTGTTTCCGGTGGTATGTGGCACGTCATGTGGATTCATCAACTTGAAGAGAAAGGGTGGCAATGTTGCATTTGGAGATGTCTCATCTGCCAAAATACTTGGAGAAGGTGTAGTATAGCTTGGNGTTCTATTGGTTGAAGACTTGAATCATAATCTACTCAGTGTTAGTAAAATGTGTGATCAAGGATACACTCTTACGTTTGATTCCCAAAAATGTAAAATTAGAGAAAATAACTTAGGAAGATTGGTTGCAACTGCAACAAGAAGACCGAACAACATATACATCCTAGACATGAAGAAGAGAGAGAATACATAAGCCACACAAAAGGATTCTAAGGAAGAAAAAGTCCCAAAGACCAAAAATAAGGATGAAGTATTATTGAGTGCCACATGTTCAGGGGGAGCAACCCCAAAGAAGAGAGTTACATTTTTCCATTAAACTCAGGGGGAGCAGCCCTAACCTTTGCCATTGATGT
>JASDQU010222980.1:13366-31046 GCA_032191745.1 Picea mariana
TGTAGAGTTTTTCAGTGGCATGTTCCGGTCCTATTCCCCATTACTGAGAAAAAGTAAGCCAAATTCTTCAAAGTCAAATTGACATTTGATTTTTTACTCGGCGTTATGGGCCTACCAAACGTCTGTAAATATTGCCACTAGTTTCTCACCTTTTCAACTTGTTTACAGGCTAGAAGCAGTCTTGCCTATAGAGTGCCAGATCTCATCTTTAAAATTGGCAGTAGAGTTATTTCCAAACACTTTACCTCTTGAGGAATGCCTATTATATCTCGAGCAAATCGATGAGCAACATCGTGATGCAGCCTTGGCTAATGAGGCTCATAAGAAACAAGTCAAGTGTCAATATTATCGGTCCGTTTGTCCTCGGATTTTCTCTAAAGGCGACCTTGTCCTGGTCTACGACCAAGATAAGGATCCCATGGGGGAAGACAAGTTCAAACCCATGTGGTTCAGACCTTTCCTTGTGAAAGAGGTATTAAAGAAGGGCTCTTATCATCTGGCTGAATTTGAGGAAAATTATTTGGTGAAGCCTAGAAATGGTCTCTACCTCAAGAAGTATTACTTGTAGGTTGGTCGTTTGGGTGACTTCTTGTACATATGTATAGTTCTTATACAGTTTTTTTGTCTTTTTGTTTTATGGACGTGTTGTTATTTATGTCATTGTTTTCACTATGGCATATGTCAAGTGAATCATAGGTGTTCTTTGGGTTCACAGACGAATCTAACCGACACACTCGGAGGCTTGCTTCCGCAACTTGGGTAATTTTCATGCCTCAAGGCCAATTTATATCTTCTGGAGGTATCTGTCTAGGTGATGCCACAAACAATGTCGTCGAGTACAATGCAGTGATAGAGTTGTCTCGTGACACTTTGTCACTTGGAATTTCTCACCTCCGGGTCTACTTAGATGCTCAACTGGTTGTGTCTCAGTTAAATGGAGTTTACCACATTTATGATCCTACTTTACACTGACTTTTCATTAGGGTATATCTCCGATAATGTTTCTTTGATTACATTATGTATATCCATGTTCCTAAGAGATTAAATCAAATAACAGATACTCTAGATAATCATGTATTATATTGGCATGTTGCACACACACAAAAAGGAGCAAACATATACACATGTACATAAATTTGTAAATAAATGTGATCCATAGGACATAAAAGATGTATATATATATATATATCAAAAAGTCTTAGAGTACATATGTGGGAGTGAACACCTCAAAAATAATAATATGGTATACATCATGGGGCTTATGCCCTCAAAAATATACAAAAAGAGTGCCCTCGACACACAATGAGTCCATCCTATCTAAGATCGGGGCCTATTGGCCCTATTGTAGTGAATGACGATGTTTTCCAAACGTCGAAAGAGTTGGACCCAATTCAGTGGCACCCCAACTACATGAGGTTGCATGGATGGCGGGATATCCTCGATCTCGTCCATGGGAACTTCCTGAGTGAGCGCAGTGAGGTTCTGCTCCACCCATCTAAAAAATCTCTCAGCCTCACCGGCTGGAGGTCTTCATATGGCTTTTGGTTCGTTGACTACTGCTGGTATTGCCTCTGGTCGCGGACGTTGCCTATTCCTCGAGAAGTCTGTTGGGCGCACTGGTCCCACATCTGTACATAAAAGATACATAGTTGTCAATACTCTGATGCATATAACAAATGATATATATAACAGAAACTAAAAATTAAATAAATTTAAAACACACGTACCTATCTCTCCTCTCTCCTCTCCAGAAGGTACATGCATGTCTGGATCTATGAAAAAGTTGATTCCAGCGTAGGGGTAGTCCTCTATCACTGGAATCTATCATGCCCACTAGTCAAAGAACTTGTCATTGAAGGCCTCTATGGTCCTTCCTCCCCCCTCTCGTGGCAAAAATGCTTCCCATCTACATACCGCTAGGAAGGAGGCCACATGCCCCCGTACCATCTCTCTCGGACTCAGACTTGGTACCCTCTCAAAGAAGAACAAGCACAAAATGGTACTAAACCCAAAGTTCTTGTTGTTATGTTCTCGGCACTCTGTGAGTTGCCTCTTCATGTAGTCAAGCATGGTCATGCTCCATTCAAATATTCGTGCATCTAGGCACTGCATTGCACAATACATGTGTGCTCGGGAAGCCTGGTGTAGGGTCGCAGATCCAATGATCCTCCCAATAATCAAAATGATCACCTTCAGTGACAAGTTGGTGATCTTGTGGATGGGCACCTAAGAACCTACTTTCTCAATGCCGACCTTGCAATGCATCCTAATGTAGTCTATGATGTTGAAGGGCCCATGGGAAAATGTACACAGGTTGACTAGTTCCCCTCTCCTCGAGAGGCTAGTCAAGAAATATATATCCTTAGTCATTGGAGTCAATGACAGCCCCTCAAGCATGAATGCCTTTGTGTCAAGGTGCCAGTAATCCACTAGGGAATTCAATATCCTAGGTTGTGCCCTCATGAACGAACACCGATAGAAATTCCATAACCCGCATTGTTTCAATTCTGTGATAGAAACATGGTCCTCGCTGACCAAGATATCAATTTCCTCATGTTCCCTCTCCCTCCAATGGACACACATCCTGTTCCATGACAATTCAAAGGGGATTTAGCTCTTGCATTTTGATTTTTTCCCACACTTTTGAGGGTGCAGCGGGATGTATTAGACACAGTTGCGTATGTATGCTAGAAAACCGTTCTCTGCCTGCATACACATAGGGCCACCCTTTTTTAAAGAGGGCGCGACCCCACTAAAACTAAAAAATATGCATAGTTAAAGTATTGAAATGCAAGAGGGATGAGTTTATACTTAATTGGTCTGAGTGGAAGTTCATTTTGTCCTTTGAAGCTCCCAGAATCAACTCTTTTAGCAAAGGGGTCCCTTTTTCCTTTTGGTTAATTTTCAAATTGCAATGGTGAAAATGAGTTGTCAGCTTCTATTTATAGACTTGTTTTGGCCCTTTTTGCCACTTTTTTGAACCCTTTTGGCATTTTTTCTTTCTTGAAAATCATTTAATTCGGTTCTTGAGTTTTTTATTGGATGTTACGATGCACTTTGCCTTTTGGTTTGGTAAATTTTTTGGCAGATGGGTCACTTTTAAAGGTCCTTTGACAAAAGTCATTTTTCCAACTTTTTGCATATAAGTTAGGATTACACCTCCGCTTTATGCATCTCATTGTATTTTCCGCTTTTCCATTGGATCGATCCCACCGAAGTGCGACACAGAACCATCTTTGTTGTTTAAGAAGTATCTTGATTAGGTGGTAAAGCCTACCTTTGCATGGATGCCCTAGATAGAACCCACTTGCATTTTGGCATCCATGTTGTCTCTAATGACTTTAGGCTTGGGAGTCCTTGTTAGTCCTGTCGTGATTATGATATTGAGCCTCATTCGTCTGATGCATCATAACTCTTGGCCTCACCCTTTGGACTCCCAAAAATGATCATGCTTTTTTGTCTTTCAAGCTCACTTTGAAATCCGAAAGAAACATATGATGAGACTACATTTATGCTTTTCAATCTTGTCTATATTAACTGAGAAAAGTAACCTCCTAGAGTTTCTTAAACCCTTTTTAGACTCTCTAAACATGAAAATATTTTTGAGTGATCTTGTTGTCCTTCATGCTTGCCAAACTAAAACTTGAAGGCACGTCTGTTCGGCGGTAGTTTACCCCTTTTTCGGTCTAGATGGTCAATTTTACGATCAAAGGTATACACTAGGAGCTTCAGTTCACTAGAAGAGTATTCTTAGGTATAATTTTAACCATTTTTCGGGCCTGAAGGACTAAATTTACGAAAAAGGAACATTCTCCTTGGTTTTGGTTTATCACCTTTTTTCGGGCCTTGGAGATTATTTACGGAAAAGGAACCCCCACAGTGTCCATAGTTAAGCTCTTTTCAGACTTCCTAAAATTGAAAAGATTGTTGAGTGACATTGTTCCTTCACACTCATTAAATTGGTCCATAAGAACATTTACTGGCATGAATTTACCCCTTTTCCGGCCTATATATTATGTAGGAAAAAGGTACACCTCAGGAGATTCTTCTTGCTGAGAGAGTTCTACTCAGTGAATTTTATAATTTTTCGGGATAAGGAGACTAAATCTAAAAAACGATAGTGAGTCCATAGTTAATCTCTTTTCAAACTCCTTAAAATTGAAAATATTTCTGAGTGGTCTTGTATGTGTCACACTTGTTAAAATGGTTTTGAATATATGTCTTTTTAGTGCTATTTTATCCATTTTTCAAACCGACTAGACTATTTCCGAAAAAGGTACCCCAGTGGAGTCTTCTTTTACATTTTTTCAGACTCTCTAAACGTGAAAAAACCACTGATCTTACCTTCTCTGGGCTCGTTAAAATTACATTGAAGGGGGTTTCATCGTGTCGTGCTAATCACATTTGAATCTTTGCGTCTTTGGCCTAATGTTGGCTCCATTTTTCTCTCAACTAAACCTTTGAAGCATGCCTTATATGCAATCCTTATAGCACTTTGCCTTTGCGATCTGACACCTTGAACCATGGAGGAATTTTCCCTGAGTGTCCTTTTCCTACACATGTCTTCTTTCTCTAAGCATTAGTTTGTTCCTTGTGCCTGGAACTAGTATGCTTGCGACACTCGTTCCTCCTTTGTAACGTAGAATTCTTTTATTACTTTTCAAGCTCTTTAAAAAATTGAAAAAGACAAAAAAAAAGAAAAACAAAAAACAAAAAGAGGGGATGGGAAATATATATTTTTTTTGGCAACAAAATGAGTTACCCTTGGACAAAGCACATCCTTCCGTTAGTTTTTCAAGCTTTGGGATCTAATATGACCTTAGGAAGCTGTTCTTGCTACATAGAGATGTGTCCTCCTCTATTTGGTTACTCTTCCAAACACATGGAGAGTTTGTGTTGCCTCCTGCATCATGAACTTATGTCAATGTCATGATGCCTGAGTCTGATCATCTTTTGTGCTCTTGTCCAAGGGAAGTTTCACCCAGCCTGAGTCGACCTTTCTATAGTTTGTCTCTTTCCCTCATGTCCAGTGTAATATCCCTTGGTAGTGCCCCAGTTATATTATGAATTGTAATGATGTTTTGTAGGATGGTGAGCCGAGTATTGATAATATGGTGGGATTATGTGTTTATTAGTCTGGATATCCTAAGTGTTAAGGCTAAGAGCCTAATTTTGTATATGTAATTATGAATATCATTAATATAATATATAAACATCACTGCGTGCCGACCGACCATGAAGAAAGAGTGATGGGGGACTAAGCTTCCACAGTATGGGTAAGGGAGAGGGGGATGAGAGGTAAAAAGAGGGGATAATCTTGAGGGATTAAGTCCTTAGGAAAAATAATTTACTATTATTCGAAAGTGGTGTGAAAGGTATGTTTTTATCCTAAGTCCTGGGAGAGGCAACACATGCATCCGCAACATGTGAAAAATGGAACACATACTTGATGGAGTGCACGCAGCTTCATGGGCGACATGTGTTGGCCCAGGCACATGAAATTTAACCCAATAATTGAGCTGGGATGGGGGTTCATCCTCCATTCTTCCATCGACTGTTTGAACTGTGGGTAGTTTGTGAAAGAACTCTGTTTAATTTTCTTGTCACAAAATCTTAAAAACCAGAACCATAAGTCAACTGGTTTATTCCTATGAATTTCGTGGCCTCTGTATTCATCTTTTACAATGTTCACGCACACACTTGAGACCCGAAATACATCATCTGATTCATTCTGTGAACCTTCCATACACTGCCTGAGTTCACTGGAATCATTCCCGAGAACCGTTTTGTCTCTACACTGGACCTCTGCATAACCACGCACCTCTGAAGTCGACTCACGTCTTCTGTGAAACCTGAGCAATTTTCTATGCTTTGTGTGTTATAACTGTGGGTTGATATGGCCACACAGTCCCTTGGATGAGTTTGATGGGCTACTGTCATCCGTTCCTTGCTGAGCCTTTTTTTCGTCCTTGTGTTGGAACGGAGCTGAAGAAGTTGGCTATTAGTCCTATGTGCAACATTCTCTCCAGGTGAGAGAGGTGGTTGTGCTTGAAGAAGAAGGTTTTCAAGCATGTGAGCAACTCTCTCTAGGTGAGAGAGTGCACAGAGGAAATGAGAACTCCTAGAAGGAGTCCTGTATTTGCCACAGAGCTCGGAGAATTCCAGCTGGTCTGTTGTTGAAGCCCAAGGCAAGGGAGGTTTAATAGTCAATGGACTGTCTTGGTGACAGTTAAGGTGTATACTCCTGGGGTGGGAAATACATGTCAGTAATGAGAGTCTGTGAGTATTGGGCATAAGTGGCTCTTGAGAGAGAATCCTTCTTCATAAACTGTGTGTCTTCCGTTGACCTTGCCTAGCCTAGGATTCCTTTTCCCGGTGGAGCTTAGTCCCAGCTTGGGGGTGACCTACTGCTGAGAGTGATGAGTAGCGCGGTCTAAGGCTGGGAGGTTTGTGGAAGGTATGCACTGATTTGGTGGTGTATTATCGTTTCAAAGATAAGTATCATTATGTGTTTTAATCCTGTACTTAAGTAAAATGCATGTTTTGTGATACTTGTAATATTATCATGTATTTCGTTGCTAGTTTGAATTGTTGTTAATTCTATTTAAGTCTGTATGACAATAGTAAATCCATGTCAAATGTCTTAATTTGATTTAATGCTTATTCTTTATAAATAGTGCATGTTATATATTTAAGTATGAGATTATTTCCGCGAAGTAGCATTTCCCGATCAAGTGGGTTGATGGCTGGGGATGTTACAATATGGTATCAGAGCCATGTTTTCAATGCTGATCCCAGATGGGTTGGATAAGTGGTCTTTGGACCCAAGGTTTCAAGTGGAAATGGTGTTTGGAGGGACCAATTTCGAACCTTATATTGTTTCTAAGTGCGAAGGGGTTACAATGGTTGTGTTACAAAGCCTAGGAGGGGTAGCAGTAGAATAAAACTGTAGCCGAAGTGGTATTTGACCACAGAGAGGGAGCGATCAAAACTTGGGGTGTTGGAGTTGTAGGATCTGTTCGGATGGAAGGGAAATTCAGTACGATCGTTAGATCTGGAAAAGGTACATGAGGGTTATCTTGGAAGCCCTTCGGAGTTCAGCAATCGGGAGAAGCGGGGTGCACGGAGGCATAAACGTCTGAAACCCAAAACCCTGAAGTCCCGAGGGAGATCTACACCGTAGATCTAGAGAAAAGATCTTGATCGTTGGATCAAGTAGAAGAGTAGATTGTAATTTTGAGAGTTCGGCTATCGGGAGAAGTGGGATGTGATGTTGCACAAACTTTCGAAGTTCGAAGTTACGAAGCAAAAGAGTAAACGTGGTGGGGTCTGATGATGCCACTAGTATTCTACCATGTGGAATCCTGTGTGAGCAAAGTTAGTGGGGCTCAAGTTTACGTAACGTAGTTAAGGGCCAGAGGACCCACAATGGTGTTGATCATGATAAATCAAGATCAATGGCCAAGAGACATTGCAGGGACCCAAGTTGCATGGAAGATAATTATCCAAAGCAGACCCACAATCCAAACCGTGGTTTCACTAAGGGGTTACATGTCAACATTAGGAGAATTGTGGAATGAAGGGAAAGTTACTCAAAAACCACCACTTCACATCCCAAAAATTGGGAAAACTTTAAGTGATGCAAGGTAATGATGTCACTTAAGGTGACGTGGAAGTGTTTGGGGTGTGCGGATGTGAAATATTCTGAGGTCCTGAAGTATTGGAACTCAGAATCCTGAGGTTTCAAAATGAGTGTCATTCGTTGGATGTTGGGTAGATGTGGACAGTTGTTCTTCCCTATGTCATGAGCTCGTTAGTCCAAAATTCGGGAAGTTGTTGTAAAGTTCTTTGAAGCTTCCCGAAACGCGAAATCATGAAGCACCCTTTCTGGTAAGCGAGTGGTCATGACTCACAATCACATGGGTTGGGGATTAAGAGAGAAGGGGATAGAGCCAAAAGGATTTTTATAGAGCCGAGAAGAGCTCAAAAAATTCATGAAATCAGAATGTTTTCTTAATTCATATTTGTTTATGAATGTTGTGGGATTTGTTAAGGAATAATGGCCTGACAAATTCTGGTTATCTGCACATTGTGTTTGCATAAGTTTAGCGAGTTCCAAAACCAAGTAGAATTTCCACTGAGTGAAAAATCAATGGAAGAGACACAAAATGATTCCAGTTCAGAGAACAAAGCTAAAGGGATGGATGTTCATTTGGGAGTTGAAGGGTCGAACTCCAATGGGCATGGAGAAGAGATAGATAAGGAAGGGCATATGATGAAGATCATTGAAAAATTGCATAAATATGCCCAAACTCATCGAACACATAGCAGAAAGCTCAAGAAATAGTAGGATAAACAAGGTGAATTCAAATTAAAGTTGATGAAGAGTCCGGAGAGAATAGAAAACAAGTTGGACTAGGAGAGAGACTCGAGACAAACTGGGAGTCACCCAACTTATGAGGGAAGAAGATCAAGGAGTGCTGGTAAACACCATCATCACTCCCAAGGTCACTCCAAGAGGAGGGAACACAGTAGTTCAAGCCCATCTCCTACCCGAAAGCATAGGAGATATGGAGTGGATGAACTGAAGGGTGAAATGGAAAAGATTAATCCTCCAACGTTTCATGGAGAACATAAGAAGGAGGAAGATGTCGAGACATGGTTTCTTGGCATCAGGAAATATTTCCAATTGCAGAATTATTCCTCTTATGCAGAAGGAAGAATTGCAATGTATCAACTGAAGGGAAATGAATCCATGTGGTGGGATCAACTTGTGCAGGTGCAACACGTTAGAGATACAGATATCACTTGGAAAGAATTCAAGAGATATTTCGAGAAGAAATACTTGACTAAAATATACTATGAAAGAAAGATGAAAGAGTTCTTTGAAATCAAGTTGGGCAACATGACCATTGATGAATATGAACAAAGGTTTTTGGAATTACTAAAGTATGTTCCATTCATCAAGGAAGAGACTGTTAATATTCAAAGGTATATGAGTGGACTACCACCTTCCATTGGGGACAAGATCCAGTATGATGACCCAAAAACTATGGAAGAAATGATAAGAAGGGCGAAATGATTATATGAGAAGCAAAGAGAGAAGCCTACTTTCTGGAAGCCCTAGGAAGACAAGAAGAAATTTAGGATGGATTAGAGGAAGAAGGGAACTAAGACACCATTTTTCAGAAATAGTCCTCAAAGACAACCATCTTTTAGAGAGCCCGAGAAGGTTGAAGTAGGTGGGAAAATGCCAAAACCACCACCTATGGAATGTTGGGGTTGTAAAGAAAACGATAGGTACAGAGATTGCCCCCACATAAATGATAAAGTGAGATTTGTCCACAATGTATAGTAGGCTAAAACAGTGGAGGACCTGGGCAGTAGAATGCCAAGGATCTATGCAGCCCTGGACAACAAGCAAGCTGAATATTAGTCGCACATGATTGAAGTGGAAGGTATGATTAACAACCAACCATTTACTATTTTAATTGATTCATGGGATAGCCATAGTTATATAGATTCTAGAGTGGTGGAAAATTTTCAATTGTCGAGAAGAAAACATGTAAAATCTTGGTTAGTGAAGCTGGCTACAGGAACCAAGAGAAGAGTTACATAATTGGTCAAGTCCTATTTAGTGAAC
Source organism: Picea mariana (assembly GCA_032191745.1). Lineage (NCBI taxonomy): Eukaryota > Viridiplantae > Streptophyta > Pinopsida > Pinales > Pinaceae > Picea > Picea mariana. The sequence goes on from JASDQU010222980.1 coordinate 23,010, forward strand.
ATGAATGGATTGAGCACAAATGATGAATTGAACATTCTACCTTTAGGCTCTTATGACTTCCTAATTGGGATGGGCTGGTTGGACCAACACCATGCCATCTTGGACTATCATAATAAGGGATTTACTTTCCTGGATGAGGAAGGAGATCGGAAAACATTCCAAGGATTTCCTAGAGTTGTTGCTGTCAGAGAAATCTCAACAATGCAGCTAAAGAAGTGCTTCAGGAAAGGCTGTCAATTATTTATAGCCCACTTGGAGGAAGCACCTAAGGTGTCAAAGATAGAAGACCATGCGGTACTAAAGGAGATTGAGGATATATTCCAGGAGGTACCAGGACTAGCTCCAAAAATAGATATAGACTTCTCTGTAAACTTGATTCCTAGAGCAGCTCTAGTGTCGAAAACTCCTTACAGAATGAGTACGTTGGAGCTAAAAGAACTGCAACTGGAGCTTGAAGAGATTCTGAAGAAGGGGTATATGCACCAAAGTGTTTCACCTTGGGGTGCCCCAGTCATATTCATGAAGAAGAAGGATGAGATGTTGAGATTGTGTATCAATTTCAAACAATTGAACAAAGTAACTGTAAAGAACAAATATCCTCTATTGATGATTGATGACCTCTTCGATTAGTTGAAGGATGCGAAGATATTTTTGAAGATAGAACTTAGGTAAGGATATCATCAGGTAATGATAAAGGATGAATAAATTAGCAAGACCTCCTTTAGAACAAGGTATGGTCATTACGAGTTCACAGTGGTGTCGTTTGGGCTGTCAAACGCACCCGTTGTTTTTATGTGCCTGATGAATGGTGTATTCAAGGACTATCTAGAAAAGTTCATCATAGTCTTACTAGATGGCATTCTGGTGTATTCCAAGTCGGAGGAAGAGCATGAAAAACATCTTAGGATGGTGTTGCAGGTGCTAAGAGAGCACCAACTGTATGCCAAGTTGAGAAAATGCTTGTTTTATCAGGAGCAGATCCATTACTTGGGGCATTATATTTCAAAGGATGGAATAGTTGTAGACCCTGAGAAGATTGAGGCCATCAAGGAATGGTCAGCGCCAACGAATGTGACAGAATTCATATCTTTTATGGGTCTATCTAGATATTATAGAAGGTTTATTGTAGGGTTCTCAAGGATATCTCACCCTATCACTTCCTTGCAAAGGAAGGAGAAGAAGTTTCAGTGGAAAAAAGATTCTAAGAAAATATTTCAATGATTCAAGCAACTAACCAGTGCTCCAATCTTGAGGATTGCATATCCAAATGAAGAATTTGTGCTGTACACATATGCATGCAAGGAAGGACTGGGAGGAGTCCTCAGTCATAATGGATTCATAGTCTGTTATGAATCCATAAAGTTGAAAGATCATAAAAGGAAGTATGAAACTCATGATTTGGAGTTGGCAGCCATAGTAAATGCTCTAAAGAAATGGAGGAATTACCTCATGGGAAGGATGTTCGAACTGAGAAAAGACCATAATGGTTTGAAGTATTTGTTTGAACAACCAACCTTGAATGCTAGGCAGAGTAGGTGGCTGGAGTTTCTGTGTGAGTACAATTTTGATATCCAACATATCAAAGGGAAGGGGAATAAAGTGGCTGATGCACTCAGCAGGATATTACATGAATTACATGCTACAACCATTAGCATGTACCAAACTGATATAAAAGGAAGAATTTTGGAAGCTACAAATGTAGATTTGCAGTACATGGAGCTGGTAGCAAATCTATAGCAAGGTGAGATGCCACAAAAAGTGGAAAATTATAAATTGGAAACCGATGGAACACTTCTGTACAAGAACATAATTTATGTACCTAATGTCCAAGACATGAAACTTATGATTTTGCACGAAATGCATAATGTGCCTTATGCAGGGCATCCTGGATATTAGAAAACTGTGGCAGCAGTCAAGAGCCATTACTTTTGGCCAGGTATGAATAAAGAGATTGTTGAATACATCGCCAGATGTATGGAGTGACAGAAGGTTAACACTTAGCACAAGCACCCAGCAGGGTTGCTACAACCTTTACCCATTCCTGAGTGGAAGTGGGAAGTGTTGATAATGGATTTCATCATCGGATTACCCAAAACCGACAAGCAACACGATTCAATCATGGTGGTGGTGGATAAGATTATGAAATATTCCCATTTCATTCCCTTAAAGACTACTCACAAGGCAACAGATGTTTTCGGTGTATTTACGAAGGAGGTGGCATGATTGCATGGAATTCCCATGACAATTGTGTCTGACAGAGACCCAAAATTCACCTCAAAGTTTTGGAAAGGGTTATTCAAAGGGTTCAGAATGAATCTGAACTTTAGTACAACTTATCATCCTGAGTTTGATGGACAGTCAGAGAGGGTGAACAAAGTAATAGAAGACATGCTAAGGATGTATGTGATGGACAAACCATCAAAATGGGAAGACTACTTGCACTTGGTAGAATTCGCCTACAACAATGGGTATCAAGCATCATTGAAGATGAGCCCATTTGAAGCACTTTATGGCAGAAAGTGCAATACTCCAGTAAGATGGGATAATCCAGATGATAGGGTAGTAGTTGGGCCAGAGTTTCTCAAGGAAATGGAAGAACATATGCTAAAAATTAAGCAGAATTTGAAAGCTGCCCAAGACAGGCAGAAAAGTTATGCTGATAAGAACATAATCCACATAGGGTTTAAAGTGGGTGACCATGCTTTCCTGAAAGTAAAATCCAATAGAAGTTCCCTGGAGCTGGAAAACTGTGCCAAGTTGGCAGCTAGATTTTGTGGGCCATTTGAAATCCTAGAAAGGATTGGGCTAGTTGCATATATTCTTGCATTACCTGCATCCATGAATGTACATAATGTATTTCATGTTTCATTGATTAAGAAATATATACCTGATGCTAATCATGTTATCGATTGGAATGTGATTCAAGTGGAGCAAGAAGGTGTCTTTCAAGTGCATCCTATGCGCATATTGGACCAGAAAAGAAAAAAGCTCCAGAATCGAGCCATAGGGCTCGTAAAGGTCCAGTGGACCTGGTATGGTCTTGAGGACGTGACATGGGAGAATGAGGATGCTATGCGGGCAGAATACCCGCATATTTTTAAATATTTTAAAAATATTGTTGATGTTGTGTAAAGAGTAGCACTGAGGATAGTGCAAAAATAAGGGGAGGGGATTGTAATATCCCCTGGTAGTGCCCCAGTTATATTATGAATCATATTCATGTTTATGAATTGTAATAATGTTTTGTAGGCTAGTGAGCCGAGTATTGATAAGTTGGTGGGCTTATGTGTTTATTAGGTCGGAGAGCCTAAGTGTTAAGGCCAGGAGCTTGATTTTGTATATGTAATTATCCAAATCATTAATATAATATATAAACATCGCTGCGTGCCTACCGACCATGAAGAAAGAGTGATGGGGGACTAAGCTTCCATAGTATGGGTAAGGGAGAGGGGGTTGAGAGGTAGGAAGAGAAGCTAATATTGAGGGCTTAAGTCCTTAGGAATAACATCTTATTATTATTCCAAAGTGGTGTGAAAGATATGTTTTTATCCTAAGTCCTGGGAGAGGCAACACATGCAGCCCCAACGTGTGCAAAAGGGAATGCATACTTGATGGAGTGCATGCATCTTCATGGGCCACATGTGTCAACCCAGGCACATGAAATTTAACCCAAGAATTGAGCCAGGATGGGGGTTCGTCCTCCATTCTTTCGTCGACTGTCTGAACCTTGGGGAGTTTGTGAATGAACTCTATTTATTTTTCCTATCACGCAATCCTGAAAACGAGATCCGGAAGTGGACTGGTGTATTCATGTGAATACCGTGGCCTCTGTATTCATCCTTTTCAATGTTCACGCACGCAACTGAGACCCAAAATCCATCATCTGAGTTGTCCTGTGAACCTTCCATACTCCGCCTGAGTTCACTAGAATAATTCCCGAGAACCGTTTTGTCTCTACACTAGACCTCTGCATAGCCACACACCTATGAAACTGACCCACGTCTTCTGTGAAACCTGAGAAATTGTCTATGTCATGTGTGTTATAACTATGGGATGTTGTGGCCACGTAGTCCCTTGGCTGAGTGTGACTGGCTACCATCATTCATTCCTTGTTGAGACTTGTTGTCCTCCTTGTGTTGGAACGAAGCTGAAGAAGCAGGTTGTTAGGCATGTGTGCAACACTCTCTCGAGGTGAGAGAGGTGGTTGTGGTTGAAGAAGTAGGTTGTCATGCCTTTGAGCGACTCTCTCCAGGTGAGAGAGTGCACAGAGGAAGTGAGAACTCCTGGAAGGAGTCATGTAACTGCCACAAAGATCAGATAATTTTGGTCTGGTCTTTTGCTGAATCCTAAGGCAAGTGAGGTTTAGTAGCCGAAGGATTGTCTTGGTGACAGTGAAGGTGTATAATCTTGGGGTGGGACATGTATGTGGGGAATGAGAGTTTGTGAGCAGTGGGCATAAGTGGCTCCTAGAAGAGAATCCTTCCTCACAAACTGTGTTTCTTTCATTGACCTTGACTAGCCTAGGATTCCCTTGCCTGATGGAGGTTAGTCCCAGCTCGGTGGTGACCTACTGCTGAGAGTGATGAGAAGCGCAGTCTAAGGCTGGGAGGTTCATGGAAGGTATGCACACAGTTGGTGGTCTATTACAGTTTAAAATATAAGTATCATTATGTGTTTTAATTTTGTACTTAATTAAAATGAATGTTTTGTGATACTTGTAATATTATCATGTATTACGTTGCTAGTTTGAATTTCTTTTAATTCTGTTTAAGTTTGTATGACAACAGTAAATCCATGTCAAATGTCTTAATTTGATTTAATGCTTATTATTTATAAATAATGCATGTTATATATTTGAGTATGAGAATTTTTACATGATGTAGAGTTTCCCGATCAAGTGGGTTGATGGCTGGGGACATTACACCCAGCCATCCCAAAATTCCAATCAAGTCCTTATTCGAAATCAACGAAGTTCTTTGCTTGATCATCAAGATCTTCTTGTCTTTTCCCGTCGAGCCGTCAAAGACCTTTGCGTAGTGAATTCATACACTCACATTGTACTCTTACCTGAGTTTTGAAGATATTGAAGTTGTTGCTCGAGCCATGAAGACCTCATCTCCGACCATCAAGTGTTGTTGGCTTCTTGAAGATGGATATTATACTTGTATACCTTTGATTTTGAGATGTAGATCCGTTGTGTATTTCTCGCGGGTACATTTTATATAGTTATATGACATGGATCTGTAGTTTATTTGATTGGGAACCATGATTTATTTTATCCCAAGCATGGGTATGCTTTCCTTAGAGAGACAATTATTATTTTTGCAGATGGCACCTCCCGAACTCTGGTCCCGGGCTCACTCGTTTCATACATTGGTGAATATTTTGTAATTTATTTTGGCCATTAGAGGCTCTTTTGACCTCACACATTAGGGGGCATCTATTATAACCCTAAATTTCTCTACATATGCATACCTGGAATTTGGCCCTCTTACTTGCATTTTTTGCTAAGCCATCACTGAGTTTCTCTTCTAAAAAACCCATTTTTTGAAGATGTATGTGCTCTGCACAATATTTCTCATGTACATACGCTTGTTGCACCACTATAGTCTGCGTATGTACGCATGTTGCACCACTACAACCCACGTATACTTGCAAAAGTTGCAAAAAATAAAAAGTTGCAAGGAATTCGTTGAGATTACGGGCTATTGGGTAGTTTCCCAACTAATCCACTACCTATAGCCCATCACCCAACCGAATAACCATCCTTTTGTCATATAAAAGGAGGTGTTGAAGTCTCATTCCACATCTAGACATAAGAACAATGTAACTCTACATGTTTCACATCCCCTCCTTTCCCTAAGCATTTGCATCCCTTTTATGAGAATTGCCTCAGAATTCCCCAATTTGCCTTCCTTCCTCCATCATAAACCCATTATACTTCCCAAGAAGAATATTGCAAGGAGAATCCATATAGAGGTGCACTTGGATCTTGGTGAAGAGAAGCCTGGACCAAGTTTGTGGAGCAGTAGATGACTTTGGTTGTAAGTGATCATTGTATTATCAATAAAACAAGTACTTTTCCTGTCCCAAAACTTGATGTGTCGAATGTTTTCATTTGATTTATGTTTTTATTCTAACATATAACCCTTATTTATGTATGAAATGCATGCTTGTAGCTTTTTTTTTGTCTGTCTTTGAATACAGGACGGACTTGGGAGGAGGCGTGCAGTCAGTGGAGATATCGAGTGCGAGAGGATCATCATCGGACGTGGAGTAGAGGTAGAATTACCCAATCCTTCTCATTTTTCTTTTCTCGCATGAGTATGGGTTATGTTTGGGGTAGTTAGAGAAGTAGGAGACTTTTAAATGGTTATTGATCTGCCTACATTGTAAACCCTGGTGTAGCCATAGGGGGGTTTTTACCGCTAGCAACAACCTATGCCCGTCCTTGCCTTGATACAACATCCCAACAAATTCAACATAGAGTGGTCATTATTATTATGATTGGATGATTTTGGATCCATAATCTGAACTTTATCCACATAACATAAATGTGGTGAAAATATACGTCAAAACTGAATTATTCATGGACGGTGGGTAATAGTAAATGCGAGGTCAGACTTGTCTCTGAGAAATTTTGAGCTTTATATTTTGCAATGAGAATACCTACAGGTTGGTTTCCTTTCATCGGAGAAACAATACTCTCGCTTCATCGAGGCGCTCCGATCCACCATCTCCAACCACGACCTCCATTGTAATAGGGCATTGTGGGCACCTTCCAAGATCTGGGCGAAGATGTTGGGGCACAACCTGGTGTAGGAAGAAAATTCCAAGTTAAGAAGATGAGCAAGTGGAGTTGGTGACCAATCCAAATTTAGATATTAAGAAAGATCGGAGTCGGTGAGAAATAACGATGAAGGAGAAAACACGTGTAAAGAAGATCGGATAAACACAAACTGTGGATGACTAAAACATGTTCGTGTTTAATTCACACATCAAAAACATGTCCATGTTTGATTGGTCATGGATAGATGATGGAAATTTGAAAAGAACCCCCCCCTAAAAACATCTTCAGCATAAATTTGTTATTGGTTCAATTATATTTTTGCAAGTTGTGATAAATTGAACATTAACAATTTTATAAATAATAGTATTTTTAAGATGATATAAACATATTGTACATTGAAATAGTAATACTAATGTTAAATAAAAGATGGTATCCATTCAAATTCAATAATAATAAATTAATGTTTTTAAGGTGTAAATTTTTTATTATTTCATATGACTGAATTAATACATTAAATGATAAAAAAAATTACACCATAAAAATTTGATCAGAACTGAAAGTTAGGTGACAACATCTCCGCATACTCTTGTTATTATTTTCTAACATCTCCTTATAAAATACCTTGCTACTCTCAATACAAAATATTAATCATTAATATTAAACATATTAAAATTTAATATATATAAAATCAATTTCACCATTTTAAATCAATACCAAAATATTAATCATTAATATTTTAATATTAAAAATATTAAAATTTAATATATATAAGTTAAGTTTTCAATTGTGTTTGCCAACTTTTAGATATATTTTCGTGAAGGTTGTTCCTATTGTTCACAATTTATTCAAATAAATTATGAAATGGACTTTTGAAATTTTTTAAATCATACGAGCAATTTTTCAATTGTTTTTATTAACTTTTAAATGAACCATTATAAAGGTTGTTGTTGTTGATGATGATGATGATTAACGTCCACTAAGACCTAATTGGTCTATCAGACCTTAAGAGGGTAAGTGATTACTTGTGATTCTTTAGGATTTTGTTTCTGTGCTCGAAAAGCATTAAGAGAAGCTTTCCAAGATCACCATACTTTTGTTGAGTTAAGAGGTTAGGAAGGTTGGTAGTGTGATCAATATTTTGAAAATGAGATCTAATATGGGTATAGGCTGGACAATCTAAGAGAAAGTGCTTTTCATCTTACACCTTCTTAGTGTCACAAAGGTGACACACTCTTTTATCCCATGGC
>JASDQU010222983.1:0-13922 GCA_032191745.1 Picea mariana
ATACTATTCCCATGGAAAACATCAACTCTGTCTCAAGTAAGCTTCATTCTTTCTGCCGAGTCTTTTTTAATTCATTGACTGTATGGGAAAGATAAATTATTAATTCATCAGAGTGGATTAAGGAGATGAATACAAAGTTTGTTCCTCCATCCTTGACTGTTAAGGATAACTTAGGTAGTATTGACATACCTACTAGAAGCCGTGAACCTTCTTTATAACCTCCTTCTCTTGTTTCGGGAATGGATACAATGACTACTACTGTTAGATAGACCTTATCAAATGAAAAGGTATCTAGCCGCAGTCCTTCTCCATAAACTTCATTTCAGTTGGGGGATATCCATTTCCCGCAGTCGAGTCTTTTGGGGGTGAGTCAACCACTTAGTCCACTTGGCTTTAGAGAAACTAATGAAGAGGAGTCCACTCTGTTTGCGGTACTTGATTCACTTATCCCTTTTATCCGTGATAAGGAATCTACTGTGCAATTACTTGTGTTTGTTGGGAATTCAAGAGTGAAACCGGGAGTGGGGAGGCCTACTGTTCGAAGTCATCGGATATGAAGGCTGGAAAAGAATATGCTTGTTCTAGGGGATTGGGCATTGAAATATCCCCGATAAAAACAAGAAGCGCCCCAAAAAAATGACACTTCTCTCCAATGATCCCCTTGTTCCACATACATCCACTGAAGGTGGGGCCCTTAGAGCAATGAAGACCCTCGCTAGATCGAATTAATGTTACTCCTCTCTCTAAATTTAAAGGGGACTAGAGGTTCCCTGAAAATTTCCTCGGTTCGAAGTACATTGGATAAGACTCGTCCAAATATTGTTTTTTTGCAGGAGAAGTTGGTACATTTGGAGAAGGCCCGTTCCTTTTTTCATTCCCTTAGACCAAGTTGGTTAAGATGTGCAACAAACTCTGTTGGTACCTTTGGGGGATTATTGGTCTCATGGGATCCCAAATATTTCGATTTGGTTCCTTCTCTCACTTGTGGAAGAATCTTTTTGACAGGATATTGCTTAGAAAGTAGAAGACATTTGAATTTACTTAATGTTTACGGGCCGTGCTTGGAGCGCAAACAGTTTTGGGAGAATCTGGAGTCATCAGGACTTTTGAATTTAAAAGTTTTTATTCTAGCAGGTGACCTTAATCTAACTTTATCTACTGGTGAAATATGGGGTGGGTCAGCCTTATTTGGACCGTTGTCAAATTTTTTTAAATCCTTTTTTCTAAAGAACAACCTAATTGACATCGAGTCAGGGAAAATCGTTCCTACCTGGCAAAACGGTCGTTCAGGGACTGGATACATTGCCAAAAGACTTGACATAACCCTCATTTATGAAGATCTTGTTGAATCGGTCGACATTTATAGAGCCTGGGTGGAATGCCGCTATGTTTCTGACCATGCCCCGATTCTTCTTCAATTGGATATTCCTCCATTATACAAGGATTACCCGTTCAAGTTCAATCCTTTGTGGACTAAATAAAATGATTTCATTTTGATGCTACAAGATATATGGAAGGATCCAAAGTATCTTATATAGACCAGTAAACAAAAGCACCTGGTGTGGAAACTAAAGGGCCTAAAAGTTATTACAAAAAGATGGAAAAAGGAACAAAAGAAGCACAAGACTGCTAGACTAGATAGCCTGGAATAGGAGATTTCTTACAGGACTCATAATATGGCGGAGGGATTATGTAATTATATGATGGAAGTGTCTTTAAAAGACTTAGAAATTGAAAGAAAACTCTTACTTAAAGAAACCGAGGAGCATTGGCGCCAGCGTAGTTGAGCTATCTGGTTGAAGAGTGGCAACCTAAATACTGAATTATTTCACAACTATGTTAGTTACAGAAGAAACAATAAATTTGTTTGGGAGATTAATGGAGATGCAAGGGAGGTATACATGGGACAGGAAAACATAAAAGCTGCTGCACAGATACATTTCAAAGATTTTTATAAAGTACAGAGTGGTGTCCTGACTACTGATCAGATCAGGGTGGTTACATTATTTCCTAGAATGATGAATAAAACAGAAGCTGAGGACCTATACAATCCTGTTGAAAAAGAGGAAATAAAAAAGGTTCTAAAAAACTTTAAAGTTGACAAGAGTCCTGGCCCTGACAATTGGACTGTGGAATTTTTTAAGCATTTTTTTGATATTGTCGGGGATGATCTACTGAACATGGTGGAAGAATATATACTAAAAGGATTCATTCCTGGTGCACTGAACTCAACATTCATTACTCTGATTCCCAGGGTAAACAAGCCTAAACAGTTTGGCGATTTTAGACCCATCTCGCTATGTAATCTAAGTTATTAAATTATCTCAAAGATTATAGCAGATGGAATTAAACCCATACTGTTGAGATCACTCTCGGAGGAGCAGTTGGGTTTCCTTCAAGGGAGACAGATCCAGGACGCCATTGGCACTATGCATGAGTGCATTCATAGTATCAAGAAGAAAAATTCAAAGTCATTGGTGTTAAAATTGGACCTGCAAAAAGCATATGATAGTATAAATTGGGATTTGTTGCGCATGATTCTTCTATAGATTGGTCTGGGACAAAATATGACAAATTGGATTATGGGATGTGTGGTTTCTACTACATATTCAATACTGGTAAATGGGGAGGCATTTGATTTCTTTAAAAGAAACCGAGGTATTAGGCAAGGCTGCCCATTATCACCTCTCTTATTTATCCTTGTTATGGAAAGTTTGAGTCTACTATTGAAAGATAGACAAAATGCAGGTATATTGTCTAGTATAAAAGTTTTGAAGACCATAAAGATCTTACATGTATTATTTGTTGATGATGTGGTCATTATGACTAATGCAAATATGCAGGAATGGTGGGAAATAGATAAGGTTTTGAAATGCTTTTGTCTGTCTTCGGGATTATCTATCAATGCATCAAAATCTACCTTCCATCAAGCTGGACTTACAAATTTGGAGCTGCTACCTTTTAAGGCAATCTTCCCATACTCCTTCCTGGAATTGGAACACAGATTTAGATATTTGGGTTTTTATAATAAATTAGGTCTACAACGCAGTGAATATTGGGGTTGGTTAATTAAAAAAGTTGAAAAGAGGATAAATATCTAGTGTTACAAATGGCTTTCCATTGGAGGTCATTTTACACTTTTGAAAGCTGTTTTGGAGAGCCAGCCAATTTATTGGTTATCACTTGCGGTTATCCCTCCTCATATTTTAAATATGTTGAGAAAACTTATGTTTAACTTTCTTTGGAAAAACAATAATGAGTCCCACCAGATACATTTGTGCAACTGGGAGCAGATTGCACTTCCAAAATTATATGGAGGTTGGGGCATACAAAATATATTTTATTTCAGCAAGTCATTGGCTACAAATACCTTCTGGAGAGTACTAAATGGGATTGGTATCTGACATAGAGTCATTTGTGACAAATATTCCATAACAAATCAGCGGTTTCTTGGCTCAGATTTTCCTCATTTCAGTTATTTGGAGTCTCTAAAATCTGGAGTGGTATGATTAAAGTTATCCATCTTATTACTCATGTACTGTACTAGATTCTAGGTAATGGCAAACAAATCACACTGGGGAAGGATTAGATTTTGGCGATGGGCATTTCTTCTTTTATTACAAAACAATTGCACATTTCTCTTGATCTTCAGGATATCAAGACACTTGACTAGATTAAAATTCACACTGATGATCAGTCTCCGTCTACTAACTAGTTGAGCAACAACGATCTTGGACTCACTGGAGCTCTAGAAAAGGAATGGGAACTTTATAGATTGGCACTTATAAAATCAAGGGCTATATTAACTGAAGAGGAGGATAAATTAATGTGGTCTGGTGGTGATGATTCTGGCATTCCCACAGTTAAATTTTTTTATATGAGCATTATTAAATTAAAAAAATTGACCAAGGCCGAGACCTGGAGGAGATCCATCTAGAATAAGAAAATTCCATTAAAGATCAAAGTTTTCATATGGCTTGCACTGAAAGGTAAAATTCTTACCTGGGACTCACTTCAAAAAAGGGGTTGGGAAGGACCCAGATGATGTCCTTTGTGTAAGTTGGAATCATAATCTATCCCACATATTTTTATTTACTATTTCTTTGCAAGATCCATCTGGGATTACATGATAAATGATTTGAAAGTTAGAAACTATTGGTATGGGAATACTCTGTCGGATTGCATAAGAAATTGGCATGAGGGGAAGTCGACGCCATCACAGATTTCTGCACTTATATGTTGGAATATATGGATTGAGCGCAACAAAGCTATCTTTGAAGAGCATAAACCATCATTTCTGGCAGTCGTCCACAAATCCAAGGTACTAACAAACTATACATTCCATCAATTGAAAGACAAAACCCCTCGGGACTGTTTGATTACTTATGAAAGGGGAGCTGCACTAGCCTAGTTTCATGGGGAAACAAAATTTGATGGTAGTTGCTGTGGAGCAGGAGGAGTTATAAAAACTATGGATACTACATTTATAAAGTGGACCCTAAACTGTGGCAGAGGTACAAATTAAAAATCATAGCTCTTAGAGGCTTGGGCAACTCTTTTGCTTGCGCATAATTTATATATCTCTAGTATCCATGTGTTGGGAGATTCGAAAGTTATTATTGATTGGATTCTCAACAAGGGTAGACTCTAGGTATCAGCATTGGAAGGATGGAAAATTAGAATCAAGACTCTATCAAAGAAATTTAGATCTATTAACTATCAACACATCTTCAAAAATTTCAATGTTGAAGCAAACAAACTTTCAAAGATGGCTCTGGAGGAGACTGAAGACTATATGTTCTATCATCTGTGGATCAATGGAGTTGAAGGTCCCAGAAGGCAGATTAGAGTTCATTAGCCTTCATTGGGACTTTAGTTTCTGAGATCGACCCACTAATTTTTGTTTCTTGTGGTTTTGGATATTGTTATTTGGCCGATTCTGCTAGCGAATGATACTAGTTTTATTGTATTTGTTGTACTAGTGTTGAGGACTGTGTTAGAAACTCCTTTTTTGATTTTTGATAAGCATGTATCTTGTTACATATTTCGACTGATATTGTCGATACAATCTCCAGTGATGAGATTAGAGATGTAAAAAAATTATATGATAATATAATTGAGCAAATTTTTTCCTGTAAAAAAAAAAGTATTTTAAATAAAAACAAAAAAATGGTTTGCGTGATATAGATGGGTGCAATGTGAATTATGTGCATGATATATATAAGCACATTTTAAACAATGCATTTAATGTGGCATTAGTTGCATTGTTAAATGGAAAATTGATTTTTACGTGGGAATTTGTTTTTGTGGTGCTCTATTAAACTTTATGTGCACTGTGCATCAGTGCATCGATATCTTCCATTAGCATTGACATTAGGATTCTTTAAACAAAAAAAAAGGTGCACATGATATATATTGGAAATCATGGACAATACACATTACACATACTTACACATTCCAAAATGTGCATTCTATGTGACATTAGGTTAATTGTTAATGAAAATGTGGTTTCGAGTGTGAAAATATCATTGCGATGCTCTATTAAATTTCATGCACACTAGGTACTGATGCACCAATATCTTTTGTCAACACTAACCAACATCAATGTTTTATAAAATAAAAAATGGTGCACAAGATATATACAACCATACCATGGACAATGCAATTGATGTATACTTGTGCTCCATAAATAGTGTGTTTAATTTGGCATTATGTGTAATTTTAAATAATAAAGAAATTTTTTGGTGGGAAAATCTCATCTCTGGTGCTCTCTTAAATTTTATGCACATTATATAATGGTGAACTCAACTAATGAAGCATCGTAGAGGTGCATCATTCATAATGTCAAGGGCACCCTTTTTTCTGTAATACAAACCTCTCATCAATGGTTCTTTAATACCCTTTGAATATATTATTGATCAATGTTCTAGGAGTTACGTCACACTAGTGCTTCACTACAATAAGCATACTAGCGCACCTTTGAGATTGAGATGCACTATACTCCATTTTTTGCAAAAACCTTTGCAAGAGTACATAGTTGAAAATAACCTCTGCAAAAATCTATGTAAAAAGCTTGTTTCCTATTATAGTTACAGAGTGACTCATTTGGAGCCTCTTAAGTTGCAATCTTTTATAGGCACTAGCACCATCATGATCTCTCCTTTTATGTCTAGTTTAATTTTTTTTTTTTTCCAATTGTGCATTATTTTAGTATCTTTATGAATCTTACATAACTAATAAAAAGATTGTAATGATTTAAACTAAAAGCACACCCATTAAATCAAACCTAATGTTATTTAAATATAATCCTTTGATTTTTTAATGAAAAATTATAAATTATACAAAAGCAAGGTTCGAAAATAGTTTCTTGTTGATGATCATCAATAATATAAAAATAACTCTCCTAATCACATTATAGTGATCTACAATGCTAGCCCTACCACCAATGCAAGTTTTACACAAGACATAAACTAGCATTGAAACCTAGTCATAATGAGAGTAAATGTGACCCCTTGATTTCTTACTGTCACTCCTAATCACATTACAGTGAACTAACATTGAACCTAGTCATAATGATGTAAATCTCTTTATATCTCAATTTGTACAACAAATGTATAATTTTCAATACAATGAATCATCAACCATTAATAAAATTATGTTTTTTTAGAAAGGAAATACATCATGAGATTGTTTGAATTGCAAATATGACCACTTAAGTTTGTAAAAATGTTTTATATATTTATAAATTTCATCCTTAATTTTTCTTTTATAAATTTTATATATTTATAAATACCATTCTTAATAAAATTATAAAGTACATTTTATAAAGATATAGTATTTATGAAGATATAGTATTCAAGATAACATATTCATATCCCTTTTACTTCATATTCATATTTTTTTTTATCACATATAATTTTTTCTAAAAAGACAACACAATAATTTGCTCTCTTTCATAATGTCTTCAATTAAAAAAAAATAAAAAGGTCATTTAGTCAATATATTTTCCTACTGTTTTGAAATGCTTCATACTACAACTAAAATTCCACATAGTGGCAACATGTTTCATGATTAATAACAAGTTTATTATATAATGGTTTAAGCTTTTCAAATGTGTTCATCTCAATCTTAATATTAAGATTTATTTATTTTTGAAATAATTTAAATTGAGAAATGTCCAATATCACTTTAGCTTGTTGTTCATACACACATCAAGATGCCCATCATTGAACAATATCATTTTTATGAGATGAAATATGAAAATTTGTCTCCCAATATAATACGACTAGGAATTTAATGATATCTAAAAGTTTATCCCACTAGAGTTTCCTATAAATAATAACCTAACAATAAAGTTTATCATTATAGTTTAAATGAACCCTAAATTGTTTATGCCTTTGGATTGTTTTCCATGAAACATTTAATACTTTGTGTATTATTTAAACTAATCTATTTTTCAAATTTAATCGTTCAACAATGTAATGGTTTTGCCGATGGGTGTTCATGCATGAGAATAATGCCTTCATTATTTCTAGTGATTTATTTTCATTTATCTTTGTCATTGACATACTTAATACTCAATAACTTAGTTACATATTTATTTTCATTTATCTTTGTGTTATTGGTATACTTAATACTAAATAACTTAGTTGAATGTATTTTAATTGTTTTTTTCTTTTCAATCAATATAAGATTTCAACCTATATTGTTATTAATTTATTCTCAAAATAAGAGTCGATATATTACTTACTTGTTCTTTCTTTGCACCATTAAGATTCATAACCCCCGATTCTTGAATTTTATTTGCATCCATATTCTCAAAAAAAAATCCTTATTCTCATGAAGTTCTTAATGTCATGAATATCATGGCAACTACTTATTAATCTTGAAAACCTAAGTTGGATATACTTATATTGTTTGTTAGATGTCATCTTTGCATAATTCATTTCTAACACATACAGTTTCAAGTGTTAGTTCAATTAATTGATAATCATTTGAATGAGAAGAGCTCAAATTATATAATAATAATAATAATAATAATAGAGTTGGTAAATTATCTAATAAAAGAATAATATAATAATATTTATGTATGGATATAAAAAGATTTAACCATAAATTAAGTTATTAATATTGTTATTGGTTTTTACAAATAGTGAAATAAAATATCATACAAATATTATTATGAAATTATGAATTTATATATATAATGGTTGTTAAAAATATTATTATAAAATTATATATATAATGTCTGAGGCACATTTTTATTTTGTTTTGTAAGTATTTTATAAAAATCTTTTCAACACCAAAAATTACAGCATCACCATGTCTATCTGAGGATTGTAGTTACTTAATTTTCTCAGGGGAAAATCAATTTAGCCAGTCTCTTAAGTCAAAAACCAGTATTTCAGATAACCAGTCAAATAACATAATTGAGCAACTGGAGTGGAATCACCCTGTGGGGAAACCGATTCACCCAGGCTTCTAGACCCTCTAGGACCGACACAAGACAATCAAAACAAATTTTAACTGAAAAGACAAGTGGAAAAATATAAAAAAAACAACCAGCAGGCCATGCAGTCTGACACCTGTGAAACTCATGTCGTGAACGTGTTTCTTGCCACCGTATCCAAGGTGGGTGTCTGGAGAGCTGGAGCCGAGCCTAGTGCCGCCTTGTCCACTGGAGACTGTTGCAGAGCCGGGACCAATATCGCCTCTGAGTCCACTGGTGAATTTGGTGTTGGTTATGTGGGGTGGCAAGAACCATGGAAAGAGGAGAGCAACTGCAATATTTGTGACCCCTTCCTATCCAGGACTTCCAGGCGAAAGCACAGGTCGTCCACATTCTTGCGAACTTCAAACACTAGGTCTTGCAGAATTGCAAGGCCGTCTTGGAATTTTGCACAGGTAGAGTAGTTTGAGCAGGAGTGGGGCTGTTCCAGAGGCTTCTCATGTCGGGCATAGGTACCTTCGCGTGGAGACTGGATCGGTGGCGAGTGCACCGACGATGGCGCATGGGATGAGTTCTTGGGCGAATTGGGAGGGACGACCAAGGCAGGTTGCGATGAGGAGGCCAAATCCGGTAAAGGCCTTGGGGCAAAGCCCAGTGAATTCCCCAGGAGGTCGAACCACTCAACTCTGCAAGCCCATGACGAGGAGAGAGGCAAGAGACCACTGAGGCTCTGAGCGGATTGACCCGAAGAGGAGGGCGACGAGCTATGCGAGGGTGTAGGGGCAGGATGGGGTCGAATTGCCATGCACGACCAATTTTGGTGCTAAGACGAGCCACGCTTGGACTTTACTCGTGGTCTAGGCATGGCCGGAGCAGGGCGAAGGTAAGCAAGCACAAGGAAAAGATGAAATTGGCCGGTGAGCACCAAAGGAGGGCCCAGACCGCGGGATGGCTCTGGCAAGAATGAATAAGGATGAAGAAAATGCTGGTGAGCTCCATGGTATGAATACCGTTGGGGAGGGAGGACGCACAAACGCAGAGGTGACCAGAGTAATGGCAGATCCGTCGATCAGACGAGAGGTCAGAGCAGAGCGCACTTGGAGCGTTAATGGCACTTTGGTTGCAATGAAGTGGTTTTAATTCCATGGTGTGGGAGGGGGGAGGGACATGCAACCGTCACGTGGTTGGTGTCGTGCTGGTAGGCACCATTCCCATCCTCACAACACATGTCCTGCACTAACACCCCATCGTGGGGTCTTAGGCACATTTAATATAATGCATAATAACATAATAAATATAGAAATGTGAATTTAAATATAAAAATATTATTATAAAATTATAAATTTACATATAAAATAGCTTATGCACATTTACTATAATGCATAATAACATAATAAATATAAAAATTATAAATTTACATATAAAATAGCTCATACACATTTAATATAATACATAATAACATAATAAATATAAAAATTATGAATTTACCTATCATGGTAGAGCATAATAAACTTGGATATGTTGCATTTAGATATACAATAATTTTAAAATTAAGTGTAAAGTACAACTAGTTTCCAAAATGCTGAAAGTCTATATGTCTGAAAGGGCAGCTCTGAATTGATCAATTCCTTGTCTTGGCCCCAGCCCAGTAATAGACCCAGAGAGAAACTTCATCGTCTCTATCATTGCCTTTCTCTCGATCCCCATAATCCTCACCTTCCTCTCCATCCTCATCAAAGCCCTCATTCATCCCTAGCATTTACACTTTTTCCCTATTCTTCTATGGTCCTAAAAACAAGTTTCTAATTGGAGCAGCATTACCATTAATATTATAAGGTCAAAGGTTTTTAGTGAATAATATTTTTTTTTAGAATAATTTTATTTGATTTTTGGATTTTTTTTTTCTATTAATGTTTCTTTAGTGGAGTATTAATAGAGAAAATATATCAATATACGAGGATAGGAAGGCATTATTTGATTTTGGATTATGATAAAAAAATAAAAGAGAAAAAAATAAAAAAATTATCTCTAAAAAAAATTGAAAAAGTGGCTTAAAAGAGAAGATGGAAAATGAATTTTAAATTATAAGAAAATACAAGAAAATCTGAAAAAATAAAAAAAAATATTGATTATACAAAAAGTGAATTTTAAATATGTTTATATTATAAGAAAATATAAGAAAAAGTAAAAAAAAAAATATTGATTATACAAAAAGTAGTAAAAAAGAAAAATCTAAAAATAAAATAATAAGAAAACATTGATCCTAAGAAAAAGTCAAACAAAAGTAAAGTAGCCATAAAGAAACCTAAAAAGTGACCTTGAAAAGATGAAAAAAATGCATCTTTAAGACCATCTACATCATAGGAAAATATTAATAATAAACATATATTTTCCAAACTTATTATTTTTGTTTTTAAGTCATTGCTTGCCGTGTGGTTATCATATCCTCCATTGCTTGTCGTATGGTTATCCTCGAAGATTGCCGAGTTATGGGCAATGTTCTAGATGTTATTTGCATCGTTTAAATCGTGTTTATTAAATGAAAATGCCATGTATTACAGAGTTCAATCAAAAGGACGTTATATTTTTAAGCGTAGTTGTCTAATTATTTTATGTTTCGTTTTTTTATAACGGATTTTAAGTAAAATTAAAAAACAATCTTAAAAAATCAAAACATTGTTTTATGTTTTGGTTTTTTTTGTTTTATGATTAAATTTGAGGAAAAATTAAAAAATATAAAACAGTTAAATTATGATTTTGGTTTTTTTTGTTTGTTTTATGACTAGCACAACCACAAATTCGTGGTTGGTGAAAGCTCAAAGATTTGGTTCATCCAGAAAATAAAACACAGCCTTAAAATAAATCTGAACCACCAGGGAAAGAGAACAGCCTTGGGATTAGCTGCAACTGTTATACTTGTTTTATTGTTCTCTCGGAATAAATTGGATCTAGCAATATTAAATAAAGACAACTTGCAAAACCTGAACCCGGGAAAGAGAAACGGCAGCCCACAGGCCGACGGAGTCTGAAGGAGTTGGCTGGAAGGAGACAGTGTGTTCAGAACCTCGCTGGTGAAGGTCAACGGTTTAGGTTGGCCTAGAAAATGAAACCCTAATCACTCATACTTAGCAATCACCTAGCCACCATAGTAAATTTTAAATATGATTAAATAAAAATAAAAAAATAAACATGTAAACTGATGTCTCTATAATAGTGAGAAAGTTAGTGGTTGAAATCACAACCATTGATTTATTGGAACTACTAAAAATATTCCATCAATATTTAATCTTGTTCTTACAAAACTGATTAAGCACTAAAAACCTAATAAATGTAACCATAGTCAATAGATGTACTCGTTTGACATAACTAAATTGTAAGTAAAATTATTAAAAAAAAAAACAGTTAAACTACGAATTATTTGAATAATAAAATGAAAGCTAAAAACCAAGCATCGAAACCCGTGAAAGAGACGATTCCTCCTCCCATCGCCACACAGGAAAATACGCCACGTTAAGTGCTTCGATGGGAATCTTTGTAATCTATGAATGGATTCTTACGTATCAACTTGCGTAACGCAAAAGAGTTTCACTGGAACTACAGTTGGAACAGAACGGAATCAAATGTATGGTATTCGTCTTGGAATATGAATTTTTTTCTGGAATATAAACATGCGTCTCTGTATTGCGGAGGTAAAGTATTGGTTCGCAAATTCGTTCAAGGCGCGACGGAGGTCTCATGCCTGAAGGTCAACCGATCACAAGTGCTGGATGACGATAGCCATTAAGGCAGCGTTTGAGAATTCCGTGACAGAGTAACACCGTATTTAAACACTCTCCTTGACATTTATGACTTTGCCGTGGATTATTTAGAGACTGCCCAGAATTATGAACAATTAATTTCCGATATTGCATTCAGTAATACGGGGAAATCAATCATAATAACTGAGTTGTCAACGACCAATGGTACAACCATTACTTATATTATGACTCATCACTTATTATGACTTAGTTGTAACTATCAATGAGACAGTCATTACTGGTTGTTATAGTTGATTGAAAACCTATCACAATTTAGTTGTCAATCCTCAATGAATGAGATTGTTATCACTTATCATAACTTAGTTGTTAATCGGACAATTATTATTGACTGCTATCCCTAAATGCCAGCTGACTCATCACTATTATTCAAGGAAAACCAAGCTACCTGGAATAACAATTGTAACCCATCAATGGGACAGCTATCACTGGCTATCAATGAATGCTGGATGACTCATCACTATTATTCAAGGAAAACCACCACACCTGAAATAACTGGCTGATAGGCTTTGACCCCTGCCAAATACCTCTAAATCTTAAATCCTTACCATGTTTCCTTACCTCTGAACAAGACCAACTCTTAATTGAAAGCAAAAACACTTTTAGATCATACTCAAAGACAACTAAAATATTGCATTCTACCATTAATCATATAAAATTAACATACCATTTAATATCAACAACTAATCATAAATCATAAATTTACATTTTAAAATAATTTGAAGTAATCCAAAATCAAACAGTCTTAACCCTACCCGACATCCCCTAAGGGAAAATCAAAGAGTCTTAACCCTAACCGAGATCCCATAAGAGAAATTCAACGAGTCTTAACCCTAACCGAGATCCCATAAAAGAAATTGAAGTTTTGAGTTTTTTCATCCCTCTGGCTTATTAAAATAAACTTCCAATACAGATTGATAGTCGTATTTTATTCTATTATTATTGATGAATATAGAACTGTTGACATCTGCAAATGCTACACGCAGAAGACTGCCTCAGGCCTCAATTAACTCCTGATCATGGTGCAGATTGCTGCCCTTAGCATTCGCAGGATGAACTCCTTTCTTCTGTAGCACAGGCGACAACTTCAGGATTGTCAGGCAAGTAGCTGCATTCCAGGAATAAAACCACAAGTCATTTTAGTGATTTTATCAGTATAAAAATTCATTAATATGTAATGAAGGGTATCAAATGCTAAAGAAAATAAAAGATCTGAAACTTTGATAGGGCATACAGATCGTGTTGATCAGGTCCATTCAACGTCGCAGTCTTGGCAACGCAAAAGAAGGCTTCATCAACATTGTAATCTTCTTTAGCAGAGGTTTCGAAGTATGGGATGTTTCCTCTGGAGCTGCACCAATCTCTTGCTTTGTTTTCAGAAATCTGTAACTGCACTTTATCAGTACCGTTCTGGATCTCCTAATGCTATGTAAAAATCTCCAATGGAGTAATAAATGAATGGATATATATGTAAAATCTGAAAAAAATAAATCAATGCCATATGATCACAGATTCCTTAAGAAAATAATTACTTACAACTCTGCTGCTTCCCCCATGTACATCAACCTTGTTGCCCATCACGACAAAGGGGAAACTCTCTGGCTTTGATAATCTCGCCTGGAAAATATATGTAAAACAATTAATTACAGCTTTGAAAA
>JASDQU010222984.1:2535-15816 GCA_032191745.1 Picea mariana
ATTTG
This sequence comes from Picea mariana, assembly GCA_032191745.1. Classification (NCBI taxonomy): domain Eukaryota; kingdom Viridiplantae; phylum Streptophyta; class Pinopsida; order Pinales; family Pinaceae; genus Picea; species Picea mariana. The sequence goes on from JASDQU010222984.1 coordinate 2,541, forward strand.
ATAATTATTTTTGTGATTTCTTTTATGCTTCATGAAGGCTGCAATCATCATGAAGGTATTAATAATGGGCTTCCACGAGGAATTAAATGTTAACCCGCTCAATTCATGAGGTTTACCTACTATAAGGAGCTACAAATAGCTCATTTGTTTGATACAATGCATATTGGGAAAAATGTGACTGAAACGTTATGGTGAATCATAGATGGTAGGAGGGACAAAGAAAAAATTGTCAAAATTTGTATTGACATTCAAGAAGCCAATCATGCAATGCGAAGTGTAATCTGATATTCAAATAGATCAGATGGAGTACTAGACCGAAATAACCTTCCATGGTTATTAACAGAACAACAAATCAATGATGTAAAAGAGGTCATTCAAAGAATTAAATTTCCCATGGGTTTTGCTTCAACCATAAATAATATCTTAACAAAGAAAGGTGAATTTGGTGGGGTAAAAACACATGATTGGCATACCTTCATTAAGGTAATAATTTTGGTATACATATTTATATATATTGGCCTTATACATATTTTATTTTTTTTTATTTTTTCTTGTCTACTTTGGTCGAAACAAATAACTATTCATTTTTTTGTTACAATATGTTCTACCATTATCTCTCCCAAACGAATTTGAAAACAACATCAAACAAGTTATATATGATCTTGGAAAATACATGAGGTAAGTAGTTTTGATTTATATGCAAAATGTTCTTTCAAATTATTGTTGTACTTAATGACATATGTTTTGCTTGTAATGTAATATATTACATTAGGTTATGTTGAAACATGTTATTTTCTTGTGTCATGATCTCATGTAGATGGTTGTCATTAAAAGAAATCCATGAAGATGATATAAAATATTGGAAGAGAGAAATTCCTCGTCTAATGTGTGAAATGAAAAAGTATATACCTCCAACATTTTTCAATGCACAAGAACACTACCTCATACACCAAGTTNGAGGAGATTGAAATTTGTGGACCTGTTCACACAAGGTCAATGTGGATGGTGGAGAGGCACTTGAAATCATTGGAGGTGTTGGTTACACAAAGAGCATGTCCTGAGGGTTATATGGTGGAGGGATATATGGTATATCAATCTATGGTGTATATTAGTCAATATCTTCCTAAATTAGCAGTGCCAACTATGCATGTAGTGGATCGCATTTGGGATGTAAATTCCATCAAAATATTTGAAGATCAGGAGCATCTGTTGGGGCAAGGTAGAATGAAAAAAATGAGAGGTAATATATTAATAATTGTGAAAAATTATATTAATAATACATATAAAGTTTTGTTTTTTTTGTATATGATCATACTCATTAATACAGTAATATAATTTATTTCATAAATTATTAATATTTATAATTACCTGCATATTGGACGTTATAACTAATATTTAATATTGGTGACTTATGATTTTTTGATTCAGTTGTTCAAGAGTGGGATGCACTTCATTTATACATTGCATATAATCTTGACTGGCTGAATGTATGAATTGAAATATGTAAACAACATAATGGAGGTAGGTTATCATGGCAATGACTGTCTGAATTGGTTAGAGAAGCTTGTCATAATGGAGATGCCAATGTTACACAGAGAGAAATTAATTTAGCATATGGTTTGAAAGATGGATAGGTAAGAAAATTCACCCATTTTAATTAGATATTTTATATTATATTAATGTGACTACATGTGTACTATATTTTTTAAGATACTTTTGAAGTTATATAAATATATGTTAATTTATTATTTGACAATGCATCTTTTACATATCTGACATATTGCAGTTGAAACACCACAAGGCTATGTGGTGCAATGGTCGTAAATTTCACATCAAACAATTGGATGAAACTAGGAAAAATTCTGATAGTGGGATAAATGCAGTATTCCAGGTCACTAATGTTTCCTCTAGGAGTGACAGACATCCTCGAGAATATGAAAATAGATACTATGGGTATTTAAATGATATATTTGAGTGTGACTTTAATTCCTTCAAATTAGTTTTGTTCGATGTCAAATGGTATAGGTTACGAATGGATGAATGTGATGAGGAAAGAACTGTTATTCAACATGCCAATGGATTTCCAATGATTAAAACAACAGTGTTTGAAAGAGGACATGATCGCTATATTTTTCCAAGCCAATGTAAACAGGTATTTTACTCAAATGTTTTAGGTGAAAGGGATTGGTAATTTTTTGTTATATATGATCCAAGAGGAAGGCCAATTAAGTATACTCATTTAAAGGAAGAAGATGATATTGAAGATCAAGAAGATGATTCGATAGATTAGACAGATCCAGAAGATCATGGAGGGTCAGCAGATGAAGAATACAAAGAATATCATGATCCAGGCATAGGAGACAATATTGCAATTCTTGATGATGATGTCGATGAACATATGCTCAAAAATGACATTGATGATGATGATGATATCATCAATCCTTTCAACATCGTTTTTGAACCGGATTATGATACAGATGTCGATTCAATGAAGAAGATCAAGATACATAATAAGGATGATTACACATATGTTGAAGTTGGATTAGGTATGTGACTATATAATATTTTAATTTGTATGAATTATTCTCTTAAAATAATTTACTTATAATGTCATGGGTTAATTACATGTTTTTAAGTTTTATGCAACGTTTTTATATCCTATGTTACATGTTGTTTAATTATTATGTGAATCTTGAAAATAGTTGCCAATATACTAAAGTATGTGTTAGACTAAAAAATCATTTAGAAACACATAATTTCATGTACCTTCATTAATTTTTATTTTTGTAGTTTCTATGCAAGAATCTTAATAGGATGTTGCTTTCGATTATTTTCTATTTTATAGATTGGATTTTGGGGATCAATTGAGAGTGATGTGAGGGGGAGGGGAGGGACCATATGATATTCCACCTTCACATGGTTGGCCTTTTTTAGTAGAGGATAAATTATTCTTGAAACCAAGAGAAGCTCTTTCATTTTTATACCATCATGATCGTATAAGATTTCATCAATATTGTTATCACAGTATTGCATCAACGAAGTTTCGATGAACATGTTTGTCATTTCTATAGATTTTTTTTTAAAAACCTAATTTTCTTTCAAAGTACACAATTTGGTTGATGCAAGTTTTAAGTTTGCATCAGTCTTTCTTCATTTTTCTTTCAGGTTCTACATTAATGTATATTCAATGTATTTGTGTCATAGTTGTATTGATGAAAAATACTTCTTTTTCATGGATTGCTTAATCAACACCATAAAAATACTCCCTTGCAGTACTATATGATGGGACTTGTGTAATGTCAAACAGATTTTACAAGGAACAAGGAACGGAAATTGTATGAGGACTAGACACTGTCAACAGTGACATGTGAATGGGGCCAACGTTGAAATTTTTTCAAACAATTTCTGTATGCTCTAAAATTTGTCATGGATAGAATATTCACATGCCTTAATAATATGGGAGGGTTTATGGAATAAAATTTCACCAACACACTCACTTTATTCCATCATCAATTCATCATGTAAACCATAAACCCTAATTTTCTTTCAAAGTACACAATTTGGTTGATGCAAGTTTTAAGTTTTCGTTAGACTTTCTTCATTTTTATTTCAGGTTCTACATTAATGTATATACAATGTATCAATTTCATAGTCGTGATGAAAAATATTTTTTTTTTCCATTGATTTTTTAATCAACACCATAAAAATACTAGAGGCGGGCAACAGTGACATGTGAATGGGGCCAACGTTGCAATTTTTTCAAACTGTATCTGTACGCATTAAAATTTGACATGGATAAACTATGTGCATGCCTTAATGATATGGGAGGGTTTTTGGACTCAAATTTCACTCACACACAATCTTTCTTCCATCATCATATCATCATGTAAACCATAAACACTATTTTTCATATGTTCTAGTAGATATGTTAATGATTCCAAATTTCATATTTGTATTTGACTCAAGGTCCAACTAGCTTGCAAAGTATCAAATTTTAATTTCAATTTGATAAACCAAATATGAAATGAATCCAAGCATCATTTGATATCGTCGCAAGAGAGACAAATGTAAAAAATCTTTCGATGTATTTGTTATACTATCGACGAAAAACATTCGTCTATAGTATAGTTAATTCGTCGCAAGAATATTGTGTCTAATTTGAATGGTGTTACATGGTTTTCAAGGAGTGTAGGTCTTATATTATGGTGCAATGTAGTGTATTCTATAAGAACAATCTCTATTCAAAACTTCAAAATGGATAGTACCATATCTTGTTCATAAGACAAATATTATTTGTATGTTTCCATTGTGGTGGCTCAAGCCCTCAGTACACATGATGCCTGGCAATGAAATGTAATAGTTTGACTATTAAATGATAGTTTTATGTCACCCATGTTTAAGGAAATAAATTAAGGTTCTTAGGTCCTATTTAAATATTCTTAGAATTGAGATTCGTTACATAGTCCTTGAAAAAAGAAAAAAGACTTATGTAGCAGATATTAATTAGGTATTGGTGTGGGACATTTTATGCCATTAGTATGTTTTTTACAAAAATAATGGATCTTGGGGACTACACCATGATCAAGGAATGAGGAACACAGAACAAGGAACAAGGAATGAAAATTGTATTAAGACTAGACACCGACAACAGTGACCTGTGAATGGGGCCAACATTGAAATTTTTTCAAATAGTTTCTGTATGCACTGAAATTTGACATGGATAGACTATCCACATGCCTTAATGATATGGGTGTAATATACCATATATAAAAAGTATGAAGAACAAAAATACAATGCCATAAATGGTAGAATAACAACAATATAACCAGAACAATCACCACAATAACACTAAAATGATATAGGAATAACAACAGAAATAACACTTTGATTCTGAGTGAAATGTTCGCAGGCCACTTCGAGGGGGCAACCTCTAGTCGAGCAGAGATTTATTACAATAATATCCAAGCTAGGTTTATCATACCCTTGACTCCTATTTATACTAAATATATCTATCAAAAGAAGCATAAAGAGGAAGATCCTTCTAGAAGTGGAAGATTCTATTAGGTCTTCTTACATTCGACTTATTCTATTTTATTCCAAGGCCTTATTAATATTGACCTTTATTACATAAGAATATATTTTTCTACATATGTGCAGGTTAGGACCCTAACATGTCATCCCCTTTAAAAAGAGCCTTGTCTGGAAGGCTTGATATGTGGAAATTGCTGTAGAATGGTAGTTGGTTCCCAAGTGGCATCTGTTGGAGTTGTATATTTCCACTGGACTAACACTTCCTTGATAGTTCTCTGACACAGGCGATGCTCATGTTGGTCCAAAAATACTTGTGGTTGTAGCCAAATGGATCCTTCTTCGGATAACTCGGGAAGTTTGGTTTGAATTTAGCACTTAGTTCCAATCACCTTCTTTAAGCATGAAACATGAAAAAAAGAATGTAGCTTCGAATGACTGGACAAAGCTAACAGATAAGCCACCTATCCCACACGCTTGAGAATGGTATAAGGACCATAAAATTTGGGTGCTAGCTTCTGACATTGCTCAACCTTGAGGGAATTTTTCTTGTAAGGTTGTATTTGAAGAAACACCTGATCCCCTTCTTCAAAATGACATTCAGAGCAAACTTGATTTTCTTGTTGCTTCATGCAATTTTGTGCCATGAACTGTAAGTGTTTGGTCAACCGCCTGGACCTTCGAGACACCAGGTAAGTATGAAAGAACTAAATGTGGCTTATGTCCATATACCACTTCAAAAGGAGTCATGCGTGTATTTGTATGGTATGAAGTGTTGTACTACCATTCAACTAGGGGTAACCATTGAGCCCACTGATTTTTCTTTTCTGAGGCAAAAAACCTCAAATATATTTCCAAATAGTTGTTGACAAATTCTATTTGAGCATCAGTCTGGGGATGATAAGTTGTGCTGAGATTCCATTGGGTGCCTTGTCGCTTGAACAGTTCTTTCCAAAAATTTCTTTTGAAAGTTGGGTCATGATCATAAACAATAGAGTGCGGCGTGCCATGAAGCTTGAAGATCTGATCCATGAAAATTTGAGCCATCGTGGATGTTGTAAATGGGTGTTGAAGAGCACATAAATGAGCATACTTGGAAAGGCGATCAACAACCACCATGATGAATGATTTATTTCCTAATTTGGGTAAGCTTGCAATAAAATCCATAGAGATATCCCTCCAAATAGCAGGTGGAATCGTAAGAGGTTGTAGTGTGCCCAAAAATTTGACTGTTTCTCCCTTGTTTCTCCTATTTCATACCATCCCAAAAAAAACAACGTTTGACCCTTTCATAGGTTTTGGTGAACTCGGAGTGCCCCGTTGTGGGTGTAGCATGAAGCTCAGAAAGTACCGTGGATTTAAGCTTTGATTGTTTACTTAAATACAAATGGCCTTTGTATTGAAGCTCATCATGGAGCCAAGAGTACCCTGGGGAAGTTGGAGCAATGGACTGCAATTATTGGATCATATGCAAAATTTTGGGATCTTGTATCCATTCATGGCAAACATTTTGGAGCCAATCTAGTACAATGAAGGAAAGAGAAAAAAAGGATCCTTCGTCTTCATATATTCGTGAAAGTGAATCCGCAACCACTTTTTCTTTTCCTTTCTTGTAAATGATCTCATAATCATATCCAAAGATCTTAGTCACCCATTTTTGTTGCTCTGGGGAGGAAATGTGTTGTTCCAAAAAATACTTGAGGCGTTGATGGTCTGTCTTAATTTGGAAGCATTTCCCCAATAGATAAGGGTGCCACAGACATGCATAATAGCCAACATTTCCTTTTCATAGATTGATTTTCCCAGATTTATTTCAAATAGTTGCTTGTTGGTAAAGGCCAAAGGCCAACCCTCTTGCATAAGGACAACACTAATTCCTTTCCCTGAAGAATCACATTCCAAGACAAAGGTCTTTGTGAAATCAAGAAGGGCTAGGACTAGAGTGGTGCACATGGCCATCTTCAAGGTTTGAAAATCTTGATCAGTGGTTGGAGTCCAAGTGAAAGAGTTAATTTTTAGGAGAGCAGTGAGAGGTGTTGCAATCTTTCCATAATTCTTAACAAACTTGTGATAATAACATGTTAAGCCCGGAAATGCACGCAAGATTTTGAGAGTCTTTGGGTGAGGCCATTCTTGCATAACTTCAATACTTTTAGGATCCACCCTGACACCATCCTTGCCAACCAGATGACCCAAGTACTCTACTTCTGAGGTGCCAAAAGAACATTTAGACTGTTTCAGGAAAAGTTAGTGCTAAGAGAGTAGATGGAGAACTCAATCCACATGAGGAAGATGGTCTATCCAGGTTTTTATATAGATGAGGATATCATCAAAGAAAAATAAGACAAAATGATGTAGAAAAGGACGAAAGACACGATTCATGAGGATTTGGAAGGTGGAGAGGGCATTACACAAGCCAAAGGGCATGACCAAAAACTCATACTGGCCCGCAAGAGTTCTAAAGGAAGTCTTGAGAATGTCTTCCTATTTCATACCTATTTGGTGGTAGCTCGAACGAAGATCAAGTTTAGTAAAGAATTGGGTGCCACTCAATTCATCCAAGAGGTCATCAATGACAAGAATGGGAAATTTGTGTTTAATGGTAAGTTTGTTGAGGGCACGGAAGTCAAGACACATTCACCAATAACCTTATTTATTCAGGACCATGACCACAGGATAAGAATAGGGGCTCATACTAGGGTGGATAACGCCTGCATTAAGGAGTTCCTATACCATTTTCTCAATTTCATTGTTTTGGGAAAAGGGGTGACGATACAAACGGATATTGGGAGGAAGGATTTTGGGTACAAGGGGAATGGAATGATCATGAACACAATGGGAAGGAAGAATTCCCTGGGGAGTGGAAAATACTACTTGATGTTTAGAAAGGATGTCTTGGAGGTCTTGCAGCACCGAGGGTGTCTCTGTTGCTTGTATGGCATGGATTTGGGAAATAACACTAGAATGGCCTTATTTGAGCAGTTTTTCCATGCAATGGGAACTAATGATCTTAGGTGAACCAGCGGTGATGCCTTAGAACTTATATTGGTGGCCCTCCTGGTCAAATTGCATGGTTAATTCCTTAAAATCCATGAGAATGGCACCCAAAGTCCTTATCCAGTCAGTACCCAACATAATGTCATAACCGCCCATGTTGATAGAAAACATATGAGATTTCAGGTGGTAGTCACCAATTTGGAGACGCACGTTTTCACAACACCCTCCACATTTCATGGAGCCACCATTGGCAATCATGATTTGGAAAATATTGACAGCATGGATGTAGCAATGAGTTTCTTGGGAAATGTTGTGATGATTAAGATTATGGGTGCTTCCACTATCAACCAGAATGATGACCTTCCGATGATTGATGTAACCAATGAGCTTGAGGGTTTGGGGAGCGGAGAAGCCAGTGAGAGAATTGAGGGAAATGACCGGTTCTACTTCAGGAGGGTCTGAGGGAGGGGTTATGTCAGTGGTTTCAAGTGACTTAGACACAAGGGGAGTTTCAACATCCTCTTCTAAAATATCCTGGGATATGGCCATAAAAATCTTGTCTTCCTTACACTTGTGTCCCGGGAAATATTTTTCATCACAATTATAACAAAGGAATTTGAGTTGGCGTTCAACCATTTTATCCCTGGTCATTTTTTGGATCTTTAGTGGAGCAGAGGGAGTAGTGGGATTTATTGGTTTAGGGTGAGGGATAAAGGAGGGTTTCTGGTTTTGAGAAGATACAAATTGTTGCACTTCTTTATCTCTTTTAGTAGCCTCCACTCAAATCTGAGGCTGAGTCATGAGGACATGGTCCTAAATATCATCCTTGAGGCCACTGATAAAACACTATCAGAAAAAGGCATCAGACATGCCCTTTGTCCAAAAATCTAGGTGCTCAAAGGCATCTATAAAGTCTTCCACTTTTCCTGATTGTTTCAACTTTGTTAAACAACCCAAATGGTTGGTGTCAGTGTCAAAGCATTCATAAATATCTACCAAAAAGTGTGTCCAAGCAATATACCCTTGACAAGAAGTTCTTCTCCATTTCCACCATTGCCAACGTTCTTTATCTAAATGGAGAAAACCATACCGTAGTTTTTCCAAGTCATCTGTAATGTTGTATAAAGAGAAATAATGTTCCATTTGGGTTACCCAACCAGTGGGATTAGAGCCATCAAATTTGGTCACATCCACCCACGGAAGGCGTAGGTCACGTTGAAAGTGATGGTGTTGAAAGTTATGGGAATGAGAGGAATGTTCACCTTCAGTATGTGGAGGTGAGTCAGAGGAAGGGTTATCTGTAGGGCTATGCATCTTGGTGCAAAGTTTCAAAAAGACAGATTCAAGATGGGTGGTCAGGTCTTGTTTGATTTCCTCCATTGAGGACTGCATGGTTGTATTGATGGCGAAAACATTGGCACTGAGTTGTTTCACTTCTTGTTGGGTCTCGGTGAGACTAGATTGCAATGTATTGAAGTGAGCTTCCAAGTCTTGGCTATGGGTATGGGGCATGAGGACAAGAGAACCGAAAAGGGGTGGGTGGGGTCAAAAATTTTGCAAAAAAATGATATGTATGAATGTCATAAGGGAGAAGAGATGAATCCAATGGAATAGTTATACTCCGATCTGAAGAATATTGCAGTGATGAAATGACAAAATTCTTAACCAGGAAGAAATGTGTAGTTACTTGGCAACCCGGACACAGTTGTGCGCCAATAGATTCTATCTATTTTAATTTGTTTATGTTTATATCCCCAAGTGTTAGGTATTCAAGGGTTCTACATACAAGGGTTTTCCCTATGCTATATCTCTTTGATATACGTGTGGGGTCCAATAGTAGTACTCGACCCAATATCTCAGGGAACTAAGTAAGGAGGATAGATTGTACCCTTATTCATACTACCCGACTACCTAGGTACTAGAGACTATGTTCCCAATTTCTATTCTCGGTGGAACTATAGCAGTCAGGCGACCGATCGATTTATCTAAAGAGGGCTTCAGGAAATCTACGTTGATACGTACAAAGGTGTTGTCTAATGCATCACCACTCAAAGGGGTACCAACAAGGGTTACAAGGGTGGCCAACAGATGTGCGCTTAATAACCGCTTGTATTTCATGTGTGTATGAATCCCTCAACCATGGGTTTATGTGCATAACGACAAATCTTTGTGGCTTAAATATGCCAGAATATGTCTTTACCCTGAAAAAAAATTTACCCACAATTTCTGCCAAGGAAAGTGATTTGATACCACTTGTAATATAACAGATATAAAAGGTATGCAAAACATAAATAAAATTCTATAAATGGAATAGTAAAAACAATATAACCAGAACAATCACCATAATAACACTGAAGTGATATAGGAATAACAACAGAAATAACACTTTGATTCTGAGAGAAATGTTCACAAGCATCTTCGAGGGGGAAACCTCAAGTCAAATAGAGCTATATTACAATAATCTTCAAGATAGGTTTCCCATACACTCGACTCCTATTTATACTAAATATGTCTATCAAAAGAAGCATCTAGAGGAAGATCCTTCTAGAAGCGAAAAATTCTATTAGGTCTTTGTTGGCAGCCAACCCAATTTTTTTCGATTGCTCTCAAAAGCTGCCTACACCCCTTACGGTATCATGACAAATCATTGTCGCATTATGCTAATGGACATTCGTCTCATCTTTACGACCATTACAATTCAATTTAGTTTTAGTTTTCACAACTTCAAGTGTGAAAACACTTCTTTCGTTGATCAGATTGCCGTCGTCTTTGGTTGATACTTGGTCACTGGTTTATCATCTGATTGCTAAATGTTGTATCAGACTTATGTTCTTGAGCATTCTCTTACCTTGATTGCGCATTTGGATATATTTCATGGTTAAATCTTTGGGCATGAAAGTTATTGATCTTGTTCTGATCTTATGAAGATTGTGTAATGGATTTGGTCATATTGTTTTTATCCTTACTTTGGACCTTCACTCGATTATTATATGAAGAAATTTTGATTGTTTGGTTCTAATACTTTGGAATACAAACACATACAATATGCACCAAATACATAGGCTATTCTACAAGGCATAATAACAAAGGTTGAAAGCGCATTGATCAATTACTTTGAGCTTTACAAATCGATACTTGGCATACTATTTGCAAAAGTTAGATTATATGTTGATTGTTATATGATCCCGAGCTATGTATTAGCGCTAAACCCTGTGATTAAGCGATTAAATGAACGGTGGAATTGGCACGTTAGATTGATAGTTAATGATGGTACTGTGTTGATTTTAAACTTAACACTTGGCGCGTTGTTATCATATGAGGTGTTGGTTCTGACTTAGATAAGTGGCACGTAGAACTGGTGATTCACCTGTTGGCTGGTCGATGCATTTGTTTTAATAATTATGGTTTTAAAACAGCTCTATATAGATCATTAATGTAATATGTGGTGATGGTAATCCCACCACCTTCGCACGCCTGGAGTTGTTTTCGGTCTCGTCCAACATTCAAACTATGCGAACCCTATTGCATTCACTCTGTGCATTGATAGATTGGTGTGAACCCTACCATGAGCAGAGGTTATGGCTCCTGTTGTGAGGGCCGAACCTAATGGATGCCAAGCGCTGTTGACATTCGATGGTGCATACAGAGACCTTGAAGAATACGGGTGGCTTTTGTTTATAAGGAAGTTCGATGGTTTTAATATCCCTATTGCTCGGCAATTCGCACTGTCGTTTGATGGCTGCCGAGCCAAGGTTGGAGATGTCCAACTCGAATTCGCCGAACAATCTCTCAGTCTGGCAACTGGTCTGCCTGTTAAGGAAAAAAAATGGTCCAAAAACTACAAAGTAAACGATGTCCCGTGGACATTGTTGTTTCGGTCTCGGGCAGTGAGGTCGTGCAATAGAGGATTACCTGCAAAGATGTTGAAACCCCGCTGGTATGATCTCTTGATGATCCTCAAGAAGTTCATCACTTGTGAAGGCAGGTATGGATTTGTTTTTATGTTTCATCTACATTTGCTAATGGTGTTTATGGGTTTCGAGCTTAGCATGTCGCATTATCTGCACCGAAGTTTATTTAAGATGGCTAAGAAGTATAAGCAAAATCAGACTGATACTAGCCTTTTTCATGTTGGATTGATTAAAATGCTGGTTGTTTGTGAATTGGGGTTATGTCGAGATTCCTAGCACAATTTCCTTAACCGTAATGGTTTTGAGAAATCAAACCCTCCTCCAGTCGATAAGCCTGTGGTGTCTGAGAGTAAATCTACCCCTGTACCCTACAGTGTTTTACTACCTAAACCCGAACCCGACTCACTTGTGAATTCACCTATGACCGTGACTGACATGGCTAAGCCCATAACCACAAAGGCTAGAGCGAAGACTGCAACTAATACTAAGAACAAGAAAAGTGCAAGGATGATCTCTCACATGGAGAGAAATAGATCGAAGCCTCCTATCAAAACAGAGTCTGTCATGATCAGTGAGGATTCGGATTCGAGCATTGAGCGTTTTCTCGCCGAAGAGGGTTTTTGTGGTGATGAACCTCCCTACGATTGCGTTGATAACTTGCCTCCTTGTCTTCGGGATAACCCAGACTATCCTGGTATCAAGCCACCTCTTTAAACCCTTGGGGAATCATCAAAACCCTCTTCTTCTCAAAAGGTTGCTACACCTTGCGACCAGTGTGGACTGTGGTTAGAAAGATACTATTCAGACGTTCCAAAGCTGCAATCCAGGATTCAATATTTGGAGAACCAGGTAGTAAAGCTCACTGGTCGGAATGATAAGGGGCAGCCTAATGATAAAAATCAACGAACTGCTGGATCAATCTTGTTTAGAAACGTTGAGTCTGCTACTGCAATTGTCAATTCCAAATTGACATAGCTTCGACAGCTGTAATGGTATAATTTCCCCTCTTTTATGCAACGTGCTCATAAGATCTGTTTATATGGTCGACTTTCTCTGTCATGCATAAGTTTCATCAATTTCTGGATTGGTTGTGATTAGATTTGGTTTGATTCACTATAATCTTACTTGAATGTTTTGTTATTTGATATATTTTCTATTCTTGGAACACAAACGATATTGTTGTTTGATTTGATTATATATTATGCGATGCGATGAGTAAATTGGTTGACTGTGCTAATTATAATTCCTATGTTGAGACCGATTCATATGTGATTTGTCTCAAAATCGATTTTCAAATGGATGACAGTTGTTACGATGTGAGTTATGTTCTAATGATAACA
>JASDQU010222987.1:6556-17332 GCA_032191745.1 Picea mariana
GTGTTGTTCCTTAAGAAACACTTTTAAGCTTTAATTTTTTGTGTCTTATTATTCATCAGGTGCTTTTGAAAAAGGATAAACTTTATAAGGGTGCATTCACAGATATAATATGCATTTTGTGTGGGAAGGATGAAAATCTCAAGCATATTATGTCGCAATGCAAATTGTGTGGAAATGTTGGCATCAAATTCAACTCCAAATCCAACAAATTTATCGACTTGATGAGAACTATGACCTCAAAACAAGAACTCTATCCCTAAAAATCCACATTTTTATGTTAAAAACACCAAAATAAATCCTGAATCAAAAAGTGGTGCTACTAGTGGCATGCTTTTTTGGGTGGGTTAAAATTACAAACCTTTTGCAACTATTGCCCTAAAAACTTGTAATGTTGCTAACAAAAACCTTAAAAACAACTCCTAAATTGAAAAATGGTGCTACAGTTTCACCCCTTTTGGGGGGGGTCAAAATTACAACTTGTTTGGAAGCATGTCCTTAATAACCAATACCATTGCAACCAAAATCTTAAAATCAACCCCTAAATTGAAAAATGGTGCTATTAATAGCACCCTTTTTTTCAAGGTTAAAATTGCATCATTTTTTAAAACAAGGCCTAAAAAAACAATACTATTGTGAACAAAACCATAAAATCAACCTTTTTTGTATAGTAGTACAACCAATATCACCATATAGTTTTTCAAATACCTTTTTAACAATATTTTTCCAACCCCACTTGACTGAAATCTCCATCGAATGTACATAAGGGAGTTGTGTACTAGGAGAGACAAGAGTGGAAGGAAATCATGATTTCCATAATCAAAGTAGAGATGGTTAATTAAAATGGTGTTGATATCAAGGAAGAGTGCATGTGACCAATGTCACCGTTCCTTTTACCAACCTTTTTTTTGAACTTTTTAGTGTCGATGTAGAAATGTTTTTGTAGGGAGTTTTCTAAAAGGTGTTTTTTGGTCATTTTTTGAAATAATGGTCATACTGGTATCACCTTTTTTATAGGGGCTATTTAAAAATAAAATAAAAAATATATGTTGATGTAGTAACGACATTTTCTTTTTCTTTTTCAACAGTTTTCTTGTTTTCGTTTTTCCTTTTATAGGTGATATAGAAGCTCCAAATTATTTTATCATCTATTTTTGTTTATTTTGTCATTTTTGGTATCACTATTTTTTTCTAAAGTTAGTATTTAATTTGTTTTAAGGTATGACCACTTGCTCGAATCTCACCTTAATTTCCCAATTCTACAAAAATTAATTGTAAGTATATAAAAGAAAAGAATAAATTCTATAAATTTTACATATATTTAGAAAATATGAAGATAATTTCCTTTGATATAGAAAAAATTGGTGAAATATTAGTGAAAATTTTCCTCATTTTGGAAAAAATATGCCAAAATTCACCAAATTTTATGAAATTTATTACATGGATGGAGGGGAGGTGATGCTTAGAGTCACCCTCCACCCCAAGAGAGATTTGTAGCATCACCCCCTCCCTCAATGTGTAAAATCAACCTATTTTTTATTATTAATTTGAAGCATGGAAGAAGGGGAAGTTGATGTTTGACATCACCCTACGACCACCCCCCCGCAACCACCTAAATACCACCCTTCATGCTTTGAATTTGGTGAAAATTTGCCCAAATTTCACAAAATTTTGTCAAATTAATTGTATGAAGGAGGCATAATTACTAGGCATTGTCATCACCCCCCTCCCTCTATGCTAAAATTTTCTCTAAAATACTCAAAATTTGGAAAAAATTAGACAAATTTCTTTAAGTTACAAGCATGAATGAGGGGAGGGGGTGGGGGCGCAATATATGAATGGAGGAGAGGTGATGTATGAATGGGGTCAGGAGGGGTGGAGGGAGATGGAAGTGGAGGTAATGAAAACTCAACCATGGAGGGATGGGGTTGATGCGCATTGTCACCCTTGGGGTGGTGGGTAACTGTTGGTGTTTCCCTCCCCGTCCCCCCTCCTTCCATGCAATAAAATTCATGAATTTTCAATCAAATTTGAAAAAATATTATATATTATCAAATTTATTCAAATTTAAAGCATGAATGGGTGGGGGTGGGATGGAGTGGAGCATGGTGGGTGTAAATAAAAAGGGAAAAATTTCGCCAAATTACGCCAAATTCAAGCAAATTTAGCCACATTTTGGACAATTTTAAGTAATTTTACCGATGGAGGGATGGGTGGTGATGTTGGGAATCTCTCCTAGGGTAGGGGATGACTCTAGGAATCACCCCCCTCTCTCAATGCATTAAATTTCATGAAATTTGGTGAAGTTTTGCAAATGTTGGACAAAATTGGGCAATTTTTTCCTAAATGTTCACTAGAATTTCATTAAAATTTCACTAAATTTTGATAAATTAAAGGAAATTACCTTCATAATTTTTAAACTTTTGTGAATTTGATGAAATTTCTCCTTTAACTTGTAAAACCAAGGCAATCTTTCAATTAAGTTTTGTAGAATTAAGGAAATTAAGGTGAGATTTGAGTAAGTGCCCATCTATTTCTTTAAATTATTATTTTTTGATATATAACCATTATAAATAAATTGGTGATACTTGAATCACTAAAAACGAAAGAAAACAAGAAAAGAGAGAATACATGATATAAAAAATTGGAGCTATTATATCACATTTAGAAGGAAAAAAAAACTTGAAAAAAGAAAAAGAAAATGTCATTACTACATCAACATTGAAATTGTTTTAAAAAATAGCCTCTCAAAACAATGATGATACTAATATCACCATTATTAAAACAAAACAAAAAAACAAGTTTCAGAAAAATTCTTGCAAAAATATTATTACATTGACATTGAAAAGTAAAAAAAATAAAAAAGTGAAAAAATGGTGATACTACTAACACTACTTTTTCATTTGGGGTCAAATTTTGAGAATTTTTGACCCCCTAAAAAAGAGAAATCTATAGGGTTTTCATCAATTTGATAACTATGTTGCATACTTGCATGGTATAAGAATAATAATAATGAGCAAACCATTTTTTATGGCCTCACTTTGAAAGTCATGGTCAAGTTGGATTATTATATTAGGAATTGCTTTTATCATGTCATTCTGAACAAGGCAAGAGATTTGATGATGTTGTCGTATAATAAGAATGACAGTCTAAAACTAAAACATTCAATTCACCACAAGAGTTAATAGATCTCTCTCAAGGAGTTTTTAAAACCTATATTGTCTACTAAAGAACACAACTATTAATTCCTTTGATGAAAATAAATTATCTCATCATACTAAGAAAGTGTTAGTGCTCACAAGTGTGATACAAATGCATATATTGGCATCTAAATTAGGTTATTATACAAATCGTATAAATTAAAAAGAGATTATAATGTTCTACAAAACAAGGTATTTCCACACAAGTCAAAACGTTAAGAAACCGCTCACACAAACAAATCAAAGATTAGTACACTAGTGCATTATGTGGTTAAAACCCTCAAGGAGGGAAACAGTGCATGGCCCCAACCAACGCAACCACTTGAGACAGTATGTTAATTTAAAAGGAAAAAAAATTACACAAGAGTTTCTCACAATCAATCTTCAACAAATGACCCTTCATGCTCTTTAAATAGAGACCATGGACCAATTGGGTGTTAAGCCATGGATCAATATAGTTGTTAGTATTGAGAAGATTATGAACCGTCACATCACTTTATGTCTAGAACATATCGTGATTGTTGGATTACATAATGACAAATCCATACTAATGAATACTAAAGAAACACACTTTACCTAATGACACATTATATAAAGTTGATCTTAACTAACTCCTGACTATGTCTAAATATCCTAACATCGCACCTTAAAAACAACTTGGGATAGGATTGAAGGATTTACAAATGTGACACAATAGAAGAGGGAAGGAAGCATTAGAGCATGCATCCCCTTAATGAAAACTTCCTAAACTACTAACATAGATCAAAGTTTGGAAACATTTTCTTCTATAAGAGACTTTGTGAAAATGTATGCAACTTGATCATCTGTAAGAAAAAAGAGCACTTTGATAATGTGATCTTCAATAAGTTTTCTAATGAAGTGCATGTGTATCTCAATGTGTTTGTTGTGATGATGTTGAATTGGATCTTTGGTGAGTTTGATGGCATTATGATTATCACACAAGAGTGTGGTCAGATGTTGCTAATAGAATCCAAACTCTGAAAGGATATATCAAAGCCACAAGGCTTCTTGACTTGCATTACATGTTACTTAGTACCCTTCTTCTAATAAAAAATGAGAAAGAGATTGTTGCTTCTTACAATCCCAATTGATTGGTCCAAAACCAAGACTAAAAACATAACTTACAATAGACATGTGATCATCAAGGTTTCCATCCCAATCAGAGTCTTTGAAATGAGCCAACAAAGGAGATTCCCCTAAACTATAATGTATGCCAAACTGAACTGTACTGTGGATATACTGAAGTATTCTTTTTTTTCTCTTTCCAATGGATCTCATGGGGTGTTTTCATATACAATGAAACAAGACCGACAACAAGGGAAATATCAATATAGGAATGAGTCAAGTATAAAAGGATAACAACTAACCGATGGTACAAAGTGGCATATGTTTTGGAGTAGTATAGGTGGCAACAATTTTGACTCCATACTAGAAGGTAGATGTGGTTGGTTTACAATCTTCCATGTAAAATTGTCAAAGAAGGTCACATTCATAGTTAGACTAGGAAAGGGAAATCCCTTCCTTGGTTTACGATACTTAGAGGCCAAGGAAATAATGAAAATAATGTAAGTCTATCATTTCAAATTTCTTCTTAAGGTTGGAATTCACATGGTTTAAAATTTTGGTGTCACTACCCATGAGAATAAGGTTGTCAACATAAAGAAAAAGTATTATGAGATGGTTTCTAATTTACTTGGTATAGACATTGGGTTCAGAATGACATCGAGAAAATCTAATGTCAAGAATAAAGCTATCCATTTTAGCATACAAAGACCTAGGAGCTTTATTAATACCATAGAGAGATTTCTTAAGGTATAAAACAAGGCTAGTGTCATTATGAATAGGAGGTTGTTCCATCTAGATTTATTCATGCAAATCCCCATGCAAGAAAGTGGATTTAACATCCATCTAATGGAGCTCCCATTTATTTGAGGCAACAAGGGCTAGAAGAAGGTGGGTGTAATTCATTTTGGATATGGGGCAAAGGTTTCATTATAGTTAATCCATTCAACTTGAGAAAATTCTTTGGCAACTATCTAAGCCTTGTGTCCTTCAACACTGAACCCACCTATTGCATACTTAGTTATATAAAATATTTTTTTTCTAACAAGTTTTCTTCCTTTTGGAAGAGGTACAAGATCCCAGGTATCATTTGTCATTAAGGAACACTATTCYTCATTCATTTCCATGTCCCAATCTAGATAGCCAAAATCTTTTGCAAAGGTTTATAGATCACAAGTCTTTGAAACTTGARCCAAAAGTGAGGAGACTTACTAGGACTATGATGTTGAATAGATTATTGTCATTGATGTCAAAGGTAAGTATTCAAATATAAATGTTCAAAGGAAAGGTGACTTTAAGAAATAMAAAGTGGAAGTGGATTAAATATGAAGTTAAGTGAAAGTGCATTAAATATGAAGTTACGTGAAAKTGGATTAAATATGAAGCTATGTGAAAGTGGATTAAACATGAAGTTAAGTGAAAGTGGATTAAACATGAAGTTAAGTGAAAGTGGATTAAAAAATAAAAGTGAATTAAAAAGTGAAAGTGGAGTAAAATTGCACATGGTTTTAAAACCCATGGTGGTATTTTTCCTATGGTATGTTGAAAAGTAAATTAAAAAGCGAAAATTAATTATTTATTTGATGAAGGTCGTGCCTTTTCAAATGTACATGACTTTTCATGTAGAGTTAATGGTAAAGTATAAAAGGAGAAGAGTATTGTGAGAAATAATGTGTGGGTGAAAAGCAGAAATGTAATATTCACATAAGAAAATATAATATGATAATAGATTGAATGATATTTAAAAAGGAGAGAGTGATGAAGTATGTGATGATCCAAATAATATATCTTGCAAAAGAAGAAGGAGCCAACATCGAGTAGATATTAAGAAAGCAAAAGGAGTGAGTGTCGAGTTGATCTGGTGAAAGCAGAAGTAATGAATGCAAATTAAATCGAGCTAAAGCAGAAGTAACAAGTGCAAAGCATATTTGGTGAAGATAGAAGTAGCAAGCAGACTAGTGAAGGAAATGCATATGAAGAACATATAAACTTGTAAGTAGGTTGGTACCTACAAGACAAACAGATGTGGGGATTGGTGTCTCAAGTAGGTCTGTTCCTACAAACAACATAGGGGATCAGGGTCTCCAATAGTTCGGTGCCTACAAACATCAGAGGGGATCGGTGTCTCCAGTAGGTCGGTGCCTACAAATAGTAGAGGGGATCGGTGTCTCCAGTAGGTTAGTTCCTACAAATAGAAAAGGGGATCGATGTCTTCAGTAGGTCGATGCCTACAAATAGTAGAGGGGATCAGTGTCTCCAGTAGGTTGGTGCCTACAAACATTTGTAGCAGTAGGTTGGTGCCTATAAATTTATAAAAATAAGTTTTTGTGGTTTTCTCCCGAAAGGTTTTCCACATAAAATATTGTGGCTTCTAGTTGTTACATTTATTTGATTGCTTCATTATGGTTTAGGAATGTTAAAAAAAAAAGGATAGCCTTATATTGATTCACCCTCCCTCTTAGTATAGGTGTGTGCTCAACAATTGGTGTCATAGTTGGTTCCTTTGGAAATAGTCTAACCATTGGAAGGTAGATATTGGGAGCACACATGGATATTCAGGAAAGTTTCTCTATAAACATGGCTCCATTGTTTGATGGAACAAACTATGCCTTCTAGAGTATAAGGATGCGAACATATATAATGGCCCTTAGTTTTTATATTTGGCAATCATTCGTGACTGGTTATACATCCCCAAAAACACCACCAACAGATACGGTCAAGAAAAAGGGTAGTGAAAATGATGCAAAATCTATGAACACCATCTTGTGCAATCTATCAGAATCAGAGTTTGTCAAAGTAATGCACTGAAAATTAGAAAACAAAATTTGGGAAAAACTTCAAAACATCCATGAAGATGGTGATAAGGTCAATAAGGCTAAGCTCCAAACTCATTGAAGATAGTTCTAGATTCTGAAGATGAAAGACAAAGAAAATTTTGCATCTTAACCCCTCCGTGTGGATGAAATTATCAACATCATCAGAGGACTTGGTGAAACAGTTGCATAACCAATGATTGTGCAAAAGGTGTTGAGGGAACTCCCCTTAATATTTGATTCCAAAATTTCTGCCATTGAGGAAATAAGTATCTTGATAAATTAACAATGGATGAATTGCATGGGATCCTCACTCCATATGAAATGAGGATTGAAAAGGAAAAACCATCAAAGAAAAAAACAACTTTCAAATCCTCAAAGAATATGAAGAACAAAGAACACAAATCAAGTGAGTGTTCCAGCTATGAATCAGATGCAGAGGAAGCAAAATTTATGAGAAATATAAAAAAGGGATCCAACAAATACAAAGGTAATTTTCCCTTTAAATGATTTAATTGTGGAAAAATAGGATATTTTGTTGCTAAGTGTCCATATGTGAAAAAAGAAAGTAGTGATAGTGAAGAATACTATAATGTAAAGAGAAAACATCATCAACACAAAATAGCCACAAATAGGACAATCATGAAAGTAAGAAGACCTCTTATAAGCAAAAGAAGAGCCTCTACTCAAAAGGGGTCAGTGATTCGTCTGAAGAAAGCAATTTTGATAGTGATAGAGAAGAAACTATATTTATGGCAATCGAAACAAATATTGATGAAGACAAAGAAATGATGGATTCAGGAGAAGAGGAAAATGTTGAAATAGATGTATAAGTGGATCTTGAAGAAGAAATCACGTGTTCCTTAAGTGAAATAAAGAAGATAAGGTAAAAGAATTTGAAAAAAAAAGAGCAGTTGCAGAAATATGAAGAAGAGGATTGTCATTCAAAAGACAAAATGTCACAAAGCCTTGAAGAATCAAAAAATATTATCATAATCCTAAAATTTCGATTTGAACGAGACAAGAAGGATAGAAGAAGTGGTGAGAATTCAACTGAATGAAAAAGAAGAAAAATGTGAGAAGCTAGAAGATGAACGTGTTTCCTTAAAAAAGGATTTGGAAAATTCAACTACTCAATTGAACAAAAGCTTGAAGTTTGAAAAGACTGCCAAAACC
This sequence comes from Picea mariana, assembly GCA_032191745.1. NCBI lineage: Eukaryota > Viridiplantae > Streptophyta > Pinopsida > Pinales > Pinaceae > Picea > Picea mariana. The sequence goes on from JASDQU010222987.1 coordinate 14,826, forward strand.
TTAGATAATATCATCAATTGTAAAAAATCACCATTTATTAAGATGGGTCTTGGTTATGATAAGAGTCAGATGACCACCAAAGAGGATATAGAAGCTGCGGTTCCATCAAAGAAAGTAAATGAAGAAAAATATAAAAGCTATGTTGATGTACTAAAAAGTTCCATCAGTGATGAAGACAACAAGAAGAAAGAAAATAATTTTTCTTAGAAAGTTTGCATTTCTACTAAAGACAACAAGGACAAATTCAAAATATATTTGCCACCAAGACGACCTCACATGAACTGGTACCAAAATTATTTCTTTGTCTATTTCTTTTGCTATAATCATTTTGGTCATAAAGAAATAGATTGTAGAACACATACAAGAAATAATGATGTATGGAACAAAGACATTAATGCGTATGGATTCTCAAATAGAAACTATAATTCATTTGCCCCTTTATTTGATTACAATGTTGTATGCTATAAATGGAAAAAACTATGGGCACAAAGCACGTTTTTGTAGAAGTGACCTTGTGGAAACTTCTAGACAAAAAAAGGATGTGGATACCCTTTTCAATCAAAAGAAATAACTCATAGGAGTCTGGAAAAGGAAGAAGGAACAAGAGATGTAGAAGAAGGAGGAACCTATGCTTGTGCAAACTGCCCTTCATGCTCAAAACAAAGGAAACCAATGGTACATTGACAGTGGATGCTCAAGCCACATGACAGGTGACAAGAGCAATTTTMTCACTTTGAAAAACGTTAATGGAGGTAGTGTGAAATTTGGAAGTGATGCTACTGCAAGGATAGATGGAAAAGGTACTCTAAGTCTAAATAACGGAAATACTAAAACATAAATTGTCTTGTATGTTGATGGTATGAAACACAATCTTCTCAGTTTAGTCAAATGTGTGACCAAGGACACATTCTCACATTTAATTATCAAGGATGTGAAATAAACAAGGAAGGCTCGGGAAGATTAGTGGAAAGTGTATATAGACCATCAAATAATGTATATATCCTCAATGAGATCTAGGTAGAAAAGTGATATATGGGACAAACAGATGAAAGTTGGTTATGGCATAGAAGAATGGATCATATGAACTTTGATAATCTAGTAAAAATCATAACTAAACAAGCAATGAGAGACATGCCAAAGATTTTTAAACCTTCAAACACTTTCTGCAAGCATTGCCAGCATGAAAAAGAAAAAAGAACAAGCTTTAAATCAAATTGAGAAGAATGAAACATGGGAACTTGTTCCAAGGCTGATATATAAAAATGTAATTGGCACCAAGTGGGTTTTTAGGAACAAGTTGAATGAATATGGTGTTGGTGTCATTTTGCACTTGCGCAAGTTCTTCTTAATGTTGGGGAATTTAGACCCAGGGTTCATCCAAATTTTACCAACAAAAACCCCAAAGCATCGGCATATCAATCTTCATCCAAGGCTGGAAGGTCTCACCCAAGATGCAATGAGGATCATAGAGACCATCTGGTCTTGTTACAAGGATGAAGGGATAAATACATAGGGATCCATTTGGAATAACATTCATGCACTCCATTAACAACTACTTACTATTGATCAATAAGTAAAACAATACACACACAYATCCAAATCACACATGATAGACACACACTAGATCAAAATTGTTGCATCTTTATTATTCCTTCCATTCCATAACACACAAGTATACATTGAGAAAACTATATCCAACAACAATAGAGTCTCGTGTCCTCCTTAGATAATTCCCCATGATTACAACATATTGTGCCATGCGCATTCCTTATACCTCAAACATATGAAAGACTCCTACTTATATTCAGAAGCATTACAACATTGAAAATGCTCAAAGTGAGATCGACACAAAACAAACAATAATTCAATCAAACTGAGTAAGTTTCTAACTCTCTAACTCTATTTTTGATGTCACTGCTTCCTTTTATAGCTTTCTCTACTTGGGAAATTTGTCTCTTTCTGCTCTCCTCTAGTCACTCTATTGACAAACTGCCTCATACACTTTTGGCACGTGACTGCATTCCATGTAGCCTTATGGTATCGGGGAAATCTTAACTGCCTTTCCAACTTATCTTTTGTTAGCTCCATGTTCCCTTGTGCTGCTGGCAATAATCATTCGAGAGAATTTCTCGATGATTCCTTTATTGATTCTTGCATGAATTTTGTTTATTTTAGTGCGCATCAAAACTTGGATTGGTGCACTTTTGATAGGCCTCGTGCTGCCCCAAGCTTGGTGCACAATATCAAAACTCATTCTGGTGCGTACTTCTTGTCCTTCTTTGTGCATTTATATTTGGTGCATGCAAAGTTAGAATGGGCGCACACAACTTCGTTTTTGTGTGTGTGTGCAAGATAAACCCAAAAATTTGGGTGCCAACAGGCCCCCACCATTATTACTTGGCTTGTATAATATCCCCCCTTAATATTGATAGGTTTTTATGGTCACTACTGGTATATTTGATGTTTATTTGGCTTAGGAATTTTGTCAAATAGTTTGACAACATGTT
>JASDQU010222988.1:1970-13456 GCA_032191745.1 Picea mariana
AACACAACCAACCAAAGTGATAGAAATAGCATAAAATCAATATAAACCTATGTATGTGATCAAGGAATCATACAATAAAACACAACAAGCTTTATAGGAAAGAATCATATTACTGTATCATATTAAATGTGAAAGAAAATTTTTCATAATTTAAGATAAAAAAATGCCAAGAATTATGCAATTTCACTACTTAAAATGCAAGGATGCCCCCAATCTAATATAAAGCAAGAAATAAAATCTTTTTCTTTCAAAAATTTCACTAAAAGAAATAATGAAGTTTCTTAAGACAAAGAAACCCAAACTAAAAGTTTTCTTTTAAAGTGAACTATTCAGAAGTAATCTGATCTTTCCCTAAACAATTCTAAAGAAAACACACGCTTTGTAATTGAAATACACTCAAAGCAAGAGACTAATGCTTCAAAACCAAACAAAGCAAAGATGGATAAAAGAAACTCAAAGAATGTCAAGCAGATTGTAAACAGATCAATATAGGCTCCAAAAGTTCAATCCAACTATTCAAAGAAAAACTAGGCATCAAAAAATGACAAGACCCCATCCTAAAAATTTTACAAACAAATTCGTAGGCTAGTAGTGTATCATAGTGCGAGAATCAAAGATTCTCTCAAGCTGAACAAAGGTTGACTGCGAGGGGTTCGCACTGGACTTAACACCAAGGTGTGAACTCAGGTGTTTCTCATAGGCCACTAAAGGGTACAGTGCGATCATGCCTGTAAACAAGAAAATTTTGAGAAAGGACTAAATTTGAGTGAACTTTCAGATCCAGAGAGTCTGGATGGATCTCCCACAGACTCAGAGACTATAAAACAAGCAATTAAAGCAAGGAAAGCTAGAATATCTAGGAAACAATCCGTTCCCCAGCGGAGTCGCCAATTTTGTTATCGGACTAATTGGTAGGTGGGAACACTAATTGATCTCCCTAGATCCACCTAGATCTAGGACAACACACACCAGAACATGATGCTTTCCTTAAGTTTTAAATATTGAATTTACTAACTAAAGAGGGATGAGTGACATACCATTTAAATGTCGCTTCCTCTCGGCATCGCCATCCTAGCTCCATTCCAATGCTCATACAATGATGATCCTACAAAAGAACACAACCAACCAAAGTACTAGCAATAGCATAAAGTCAATATAAACCTATGTATGTGATCAAGGAATCATACAATAAAACACAACAAGCTTTATAGGAAAGAATCATATTACTGTATCATATTAAATGTGAAAGAAAAATTTTCATAATTTAAGATCCAAAAATGCCAAGAATTATGCAAGTTCGCTACTTGAAATGCAAGGATGCCCCCAATCTAATATAAAGCAAGAAATAAAATCTTTTTGTTTCAAAAATTTCACTAAAAGCAATAATGAAGTTTCTTAAAACAAAGAAACCCAAACTAAAAGTTTTCTTTTAAAGCGAACTATTCAGAAGAAATCTGATCTTTCCCCAAACAATTCTAAAGAAAACACACGCTTTGTAATTGAAAGACACTCAAAGCAAGAGACTAATCCTTCAAAACCAAACAAAGCAAAGATGGCTAAAAGCAACTGAAAGAATCTCAAGCAGACTGTAAACAGATCAATATAAGGTCCAAAAGTTCAATCCAGATATTCAAAGAAAAACTGGGCATAAAAAAATGACAAGACCCAATCCAAAAAAATTTACAAACAAGTTCACAGGCTGGCAATGTATCACAGTGTGAGAATCAAAGATTCTCGCAGGCTAAACAAAAGTTGACTGCGAGGGGTTCGCAGTGGACTTAACACCAAGGTGCGAACTTAGGTGTTTCTCGCAGGCCACTAAAGGGTACAGTGCGAGAATGCCTGTAAACAAGAAAAAATTTGAAAAAGGACTAAATTTGAGTGAACTTTCAGATCCAGAGAGTCTGGATGGATCTCCCACAGACTCAGAGACTAGAAAACAAGCAATCAAAGCAAGGGAAACTAGAATAACTAGGAAACAATCCGTTACCCACGGGAGTTGCCAATTTTGTTATCGGAATAATTGGTAGGTGCGGACACTAACTGATCTCCCTAGATCCACCTAGATCTAGAACAAAACACACCAGAACATGATGCTTTCCTTAAGTTTTAAATATTGAATTTACTAACTAAAGAGGGATGAGTGGCATACCATTTAAATGTCACTTCCTCTCGCCATTGCCATCCTAGCTCCATTCCAACGCTCATAAAATCATGATCCCACAAAAGAACACAACCAACCAAAGTTATAGAAATAGCATAAACTCAATATAAACCTATGTATTTGATCAAGGAATCATACAATAAAACACAACAAGCTTTATAGGAAAGAAACATATTACTGTATCATATTAAATGTGAAAGAAAATTTTTCATAATTTAAGATCAAAAAATGCCAAGAATTATACGATTTCGCTACTTGAAATGCAAGGATGCCCCCAATCTAATATAAAGCAAGAAATAAAATCTTTTTGTTTCAAAAATTTCACTAAAATCAATAATGAAATTTCTTAAAACAAAGAAACCCAAAATAAAAGTTTTATTTTAAAGCGAACTATTCAGAAGAAATCTGATCTTTCCCTAAACAATTCTAAAGAAAACACACGCTTTGTAATTGAAAGACACTCAAAGCAAGAGACTAATCCTTCAAAACCAATCAAAGAAAATATGGCTAAAAGCAACTCAAAGAATGTCAAGCAGACTATAAACAGATCAATATAGGCTCCAAAAGTTCAATCCAGCTATTCAAAGCAAAACTGGGCATCAAAAAATTTTACAAACAAGTTCGCAGGCTGGCAGTGTATCACAGTGCGAGAATCAAAGATTCTCGCAGGTTGAACAAAAGGTTTACTGCGAGGGGTTCGCACTGGACTTAACACCAAGGTGCGAACTCAGGTGTTTCTCACAGGCCACTAAAGGGTACAATGCAAGAATGCTTGTAAACAAGAAAAAATTTGAAAAAGGACTAAATTTTAGTGAACTTTCAGATTCAGATAGTCTAGATGGATCTCTCACAGACTCAGAGACTAGAAAACAAGCAATCAAAGCAAGGGAAACTAGAATAATTAGGAAACAGTCCGTTCCCCGGCGGAGTTGCCAATTTTGTTATCGGATTAATCGGTAGGTGCGAACACTAATTGATCTCCCTAGATCCACCTAGATCTAGAACAAATCACACCAGAACATGATGCTTTCCTTAAGTTTTAAATATTGAATTTACTAACTAAAGAGGGATGAGTGACATACCATTTAAATGTCACTTCCTCTCGCCATCGCCATCCTAGCTCCATTCCAATGCTCATACAATGATGATCCTGCAAAATAACACAACCAACCAAAGTGATAGCAATAGCATAAACTCAATATAAACATATGTATGTGATCAAGGAATCATACAATAAAACACAACAAGCTTTATAGGAAAGAATCATATTAAATGTGAAATAAATTTTTTCATAATTTAAGATCAAAAAATGCCAAGAATTATGCAATTGCGCTAATTGAAATGCAAGGATGCCCCCATTCTAATATAAAGAAAGAAATAAAATCTTTTTTTTTTCAAAAATTTCACTAAAAGCAATAATGAACTTTCTTAAAACAAAGAAACCCAAAATAAAAGTTTTCTTTTAAAGCGAACTATTCAGAAGAAATCTGATCTTTCCCTAAACAATTCTAAAGAAAACACATGCTTTGTAACTGAAAGACACTCAAAGAAAGGGACTGATCCTTCAAAACCAAACAAAGAAAATATGGCTAAAAGCAACTCAAAGAATGTCAAGCAGACTGTAAACAGATCAATATAGGCTCCAAAAGTTCAATCCAGCTATTCAAAGCAAAACTGGGTATCAAAAAATGACAAGACCCAATCCAAAAAAATTTACAAACAAGTTCGTAGGCTAGCACTGTATCACAATGCGAGAATCAAAGATTCTTGTAGGCTGGACAAAGATTGACTGCGAGGGGCTCGCACTGGACTTAACACCAAGGTGCGAACTCAGGTGTTTCACGCAGGCCACTAAAGGGTACAGTGCGAGAATGCCTGTAAACAAGAAAATTTTTGAAAAAGAACTAAATTTGAGTGAACTTTCAGATCGAGAGAGTCTGGATGGATCTCCCACAGACTCAGAGACTAGAAAACAAGCAATCAAAGCAAGGGAAACTAGAATAACTAGGAAATAATCCGTTCCCCGGTGGAGTCGCCAATTTTGTTTTCGGACTAATCGGTAGGTGCGAACACTCACTGATCTCCCTAGATCCACCTAGATCTCGAACAAAACACACCAAAACATGACGCTTTCCTTAAGTTTTAAATATTGAATTTACTAACTAAAGAGGGATGAGTGACATACCATTTAAATGTCGCTTCCTCTCGGCATCGCCATCCTAGCTCCATTCCAACGCTCATACAATGATGATCCTGCAAAAGAACACAACCAACCAAAGTGATAGCAATAGCATAAACTCAATATAAACCTATGTATGTGATCAAGGAATCATACAATAAACCACAACAAGCTTTATAGGAAAGAATCGTATTACTGTATCATATTAAATGTGAAAGAAATTTTTTCATAATTTAAGAACAAAAAATGCCAAGAATTATGCAATTTCGCTACTTGAAATGCAAGGATGCCCCCAATCTAATATAAAGAAAGAAATAAAATCTTTTTGTTTAAAAAATTTCCCTAAAAGCAATAATGAAGTTTCTTAAAACAAAGAAACCCAAACTAAAAGTTTTCTTTTAAAGCGAACTATTAAGAAGAAATCTTATCTTGCCATAAACAATTCTAAAGAAAACACATGCTTTATAATTGAAAGACACTCAAAGTAGGAGACGAATCCTTCAAAACCAAGAGAAAAGATGGCTAAAAGCAACTCAAAGAATGTCAAGAAGACTGTAAACAAATCAATATAGGCTCCAAAAGTTCAATCCAACTATTCAAAGCAAAACTGGGCATCAAAAAATGAAAAGACCCAATCCAAAAAATTTTACAAACAAGTTTGCAGGCTGGTAGTGTATCACAGTGCGAGAATCAAAGATTCTCGTAGGCTGAACAAAGGTTGACTGCGAAGGGTTCACACTAGACTTAACACCAAGGTTCGAACTCAGGTGTTTCTCGCAAGCCACTAAAGGGTACAGTGTGAGAATGCCTGTAAATAAAAAAAAACTGAAAAAGGACTAAATTTGAGTGAACTTTCAGGTCCAGAGAGTCTGGATGGATCTCCCACAGACACAGAGACTAGAAAAAAAGAAATCAAAGCAAGGGAAACTAGAATAACTAGGAAACAATCCATTCCCCAGCGGAGTCGCCAATTTTGTTATCGGACTAATCGGTATGTGCAGACACTAACTGATCTCCCTAGATCCACCTAGATCTAGAACAAAACACACCAAAACATGACGCTTTCATTAAGTTTTAAATATTGAATTTAGTAACTAAAGAGGCATTAGTGACATACCATTTAAATGTCGCTTCCTCTCGCCATCACCATCCTAGCTCCATTCCAACGCTCATACAATGATGATCCTGCAACAGAACACAACCAACCAAAGTGATAGCAATAGCATAAACTCAGTATAAACCTATGTATGTGATCAAAGAATCATACAATAAAACACAACAAGCTTTATAGGAAAGAATCATATTACTGTATCATATTAAATGTGAAAGAAAAATTTTCATAATTTAAGATCAAAAAATGCCAAGAATTATGCAATTTCGCTACTTGAAATGCAAGGATGCCCCCAATCTAATATAAAGAAAGAAATAAAATCTTTTTGTTTCAAAAATTTCACTAAAAGCAATAATGAACATTCTTAAAACAAAGAAACCCAAACTAAAAGTTTTCTTTTAAAGCAAACTATTCAGAAGAAATCTGATCTTTCCCTAAACAATTCTAAAGAAAACACACGCTTTGTAATTGAAAGAGACTCAAAGCAAGATACTAATCCTTTAAAACCAAACAAAGAAAAGATGGCTAAAAGGAACTCAAAGAATGTCAAGCAGACTGTAAACAGATCAATATAGGCTCCAAAAGTTCAATCCAACTATTCAAAGCAAAACTGGGCATCAAAAAATGACAAGACCCAATCCAAAAAAGTTTACAAGCAAGTTCACAGGCTGGCAGTGTATCACAGTGCGAGAATCAAAGATTCTCATAGGCTGAACAAAGGCTGACTGCGAGGGGTTCACACTAGACTTAACACCAAGGTGCGAACTCAGGTGTTTCTCGCAGGCCACTAAAGGGTATAGTGCGAGAATGCCTGTAAACAAGAAAAAATTTGAAAAAGGACTAAATTTGAGTGGATTTTCAGATCGAGAGAGTCTGGATGGATCTCCCACAAACTCAGAGACAAGAAAACAAGCAATCAAAGCAAGGGAAACTAGAATAACTAGTAAACAATCCGTTCCCCAACGGAGTCACCAATTTTGTTATTGGACTAATCGGTACGTGCGGACACTAACTGACCTCCCTAGATCCACCTAGATCTAGAACAAATCACACTAGAACATGACGCTTTCATTAAGTTTTAAATATTTAATTTACTAACTAAAGAGGGATGGGTGACATACCATTTAAATGTCGCTTCCTCTTGCCATCGCCATCCTAGCTCCATTCCAATGCTCATACAATGATGCTCCTGCAAAAGAAAAAAACCAACCAAAGTGATAGCAATAGCATAAACTCAATATAAACCTATGTATGTGATCAAGGAATCATACAATAAAACACAACAAGCTTTATAGGAAAGAATCATATTACTGTATCATATTAAATGTGCAAGAATTTTTTTCATAATTTAAGATCAAAAAATGCCAAGAATTATGCAATTTCGCTACTTGAAATGCAAGGATGCCCCCAATCTAATAAAAAGAAAGAAATAAAATCTTTTTGTTTAAAAATTTTCACTAAAAGAAATAATGAACTTTCTTAAAACAAAGAAACCCAAACTAAAAGTTTTCTTTTAAAGTGAACTATTCAGAAGAAATCTTATCTTTCCCTAAAGAATTCTAAAGAAAACACACTCTTTGTAATTGAAAGACACTCAAAGCAAGAGACTAATCCTTCAAAACCAAACAAAGCAAAGATGGCTAAAAGAAACTCAAAGAATGTAAAGCAGACTGTAAACAGATCAATATGGGCTCCAAAAGTTCAATCCAGCTATTTAAAGAAAAACTGGGCATCAAAAAATGACAAGACCCAATCCAAAAAAAATTTCAAACAAGTTCGCAGGATGGAAGTGTATCACAGTGAGAGAATCAAAGATTCTCATATGCTGAACAAAAGGTTGACTGCGAGGGGTTCGCACTAGACTTAACACCAAGGTGTGAACTCAGGTGTTTCTCACAGGCCACTAAAGGATATAGTGCGTGAATGCTTGTAAACAAGAAAAAATTTGAAAAAGGACTAAATTTGAGTGAATTTTCAGATCCAGAGAGTCTGGATGGATCTCCCACAGACTCAGAGACTAGAATAACTAGGAAACAATCCGTTCCTCAATGGAGTCACCAATTTTGTTATCGGACTAATCAGCAGGTGCGGACACTAACTGATCTCCCTAGATCCACCGAGATCTAGAACAAAACACACCAGAACATGACGCTTTCCTTAAGTTTTAAATATTGAATTTACTAACTAAAGAGGGATGAGTGACATACCATTTAAATGTCGCTTCCTCTCGCCATTGCCATCCTAGCTCCATTCGAACACCAATGATGATCCTGCAAAAGAACACAACCAACCAAAGTGATAGCAATAGCATAAACTCAATATAAACCTATGTATGTGATCAAGGAATCATACAATAAAACACAACAAGCTTTATAGGAAAGAATCATATTATAGTATCATATTAAATGTGAAAGAAAATTTTTCATAATTTAAGATCAAAAAATGCCAAGAATTATGCAATTTCGCTACTTGAAATGCAAGGATGCCCCCAATCTAATATAAAGCAAGAAATACAATCTTTTTGTTTCAAAAATTTCACTAAAAGAAATAATGAACTTTCTTAAAACAAAGAAACCCAAACTAAAAGTTTTCTTTTAAAGCGAACTATTCAGAAGAAATCTGATCTTTCCCTAAACAATTCTAAAGAAAACACATGCTTTGTAATTGAAAGACACTCAAAGCAAGAGAATAATGCTTCAAAACCAAACAAAGCAAAGATGGCTAAAAGAAACTCAAAGAATGTCAGGTAGACTATAAACAGATCAATATAGGCTCAAAAAGTTCAATCCAACTATTCAAAGAAAAACTGGGCATCAAAAAATGACAAGACCCAATCCAAAAAAATTTACAAACAAGTTCATAGGCTGGCAGTGTATTACAGTGTGAGAATCAAATATTCTCACAGGCTGAACAAAGGTTGACTGCGAGGGGTTCGCACTAGACTTAACACCAAGGTGCGAACTTAGGTGTTTCTCGCAGGCCACTAAACGGTACAGTGCGAGAATGCCTATAAACAAATTTTTTTTTTAGAAAGGGATAAATTTGAGTGAACTTTCAGATCCAGAGAGTCTGGATGGATCTCGCACAGATTCAGAGACTAGAAAACAAGCAATTAAAGCAAGGGAAACTAGAATATCTAGGAAACAATCCGTTCCCCAACGGAGTCGCCAATTTTGTTATCAGACTAATCGGTAGATCCAGACACTAACTGATCTCCCTAGATCCACCTTTATCTAGAACAAAACACACCAGAACATGATTCTTTCCTTAAGTTTTAAATATTGAATTTAGTAACTAAAGAGGGATGAGTGACATAACATTTAAATGTCGCTTCCTCTCGCCATCACCATCCTAGCTCCATTCCAACGCTCATACAATGATGATCCTGCAAAAGAACACAACCAACCAAAGTGATAGCAATAGCATAAACTGAATATAAACCTATGTATGTGATCAAGAAATCATACAATAAAACACAACAAGCTTTATAGGAAAGAATCATATTACTGTATCATATTAAATGTAAAAGAAATTTTTTCATAATTTAAGATCAAAAAATGCCAAGAATTATGCAATTTCGCTACTTGAAATGCAAGGATGACCTCAATATAATATAAAGAAAGAAATAAAATATTTTTGTTTCAAAAATTTCACTAAAAGCAATAATGAACTTTCCTAAAACAAAGAAACCCAAACTAAAAGTTTTCTTTTAAAGCAAACTATTCAGAAGAAATCTGATCTTTCCCCAAACAATTCTAAAGAAAACACATGCTTTGTAATTGAAAGACACTCAAAGCTAGAGACTAATCCTTCAAAACCAAACAAAGCAAAAATGGCTAAAAGCAACTCAAAGAATGTCAAGCAGACTGTAAACAGATCAATATAGGCTCCAAAAGTTCAATCCAGCTATTCACTGCAAAACTGGGCATCAAAAAATGACAAGACCCAATCCAAAAAAATTTACAAACAACTTTGCAAGCAAGCAGTGTATCACAGTGAGAGAATCAAAGATTCTCGCAGGCTGAACAAAGGTTGACTACGAGGGGTTCGCATTGGACTTAACACCAAGGTGCGAACTCAGGTGTTTCTCGCAGGCCACTAAAGGGTACAGTGCGAGAATTCCTGTAAACAAGAAAAAATTTGAAAAAGGACTAAATTTGAGTGAACTTTCAGATCTAGAGAGTATGGATGGATCTCCCACAGATGCAGAGACTAGAAAACAAGCAATCAAAGCAAGGGAAACTAGAATAACTAGGAAACAATCTGTTCCCCAGCGGAGTCGCCAATTTTGTTATCGGACTAATCGGTAGGTGCGGACACTAACTGATCTCCCTAGATCCACCTAGATCTAGAACAAAACACACCAGAACATGACACTTTCCTTAAGTATTAAATATTGAATTTACTAACTAAAGAGGGATGAGTGACATACCATTAAATGTCGCTTCCTCTCGCCATCACCATCCTAGCTCCATTCAAATGCTCATACAATGATGATCTTGCAAAAGAACCCAAGCAACCAAAGTGATATCAATAGCATAAACTCAATATAAACCTATGTATGTGATCAAAGAATCATACAATAAAACACAACAAGCTTTATAGGAAAGAATCATATTACTGTATCATATTAAATGTGAAAGAAAATTTTTCATAATTTAAGATCAAAAAATGCCAAGAATTATGCAATTTCGCTACTTGAAATGCAAGGATGCCCCCAATCTAATATAAAGCAAGAAATAAAATCTTTTTGTTTCAAAAGTTTCACTAAAATAAATAATGAGCTTTCTTAAAACAAAGAAACCCAAACTAAAAGTTTTCTTTTAAAGCAAACTATTCAGAAGAAATTTGATCTTTCCCTAAACAATTCTAAAGAAAACACACGCTTTGTAATTGAAAGAAACTCAAAGCAAGAGACTAATCCTTCAAAACAAACCAAAGAAAAGATGGCTGAAAGAAACTCAAAGAATGTAAAGCAGACTGTAAACAGATCAATATAGGCTCCAAAAATTCAATACAGCTATTCAAAGAAAAACCGGGCATCAAAAAATGAGAAGACCCAATACAAAAAATTTTACAAACAAGTTCGCAGCCTGGCAGTGTATCACAGTGCGAGAATCAAAGATTCTCACAGGCTGAACAAAGGTTGACTGTGAGGGGTTTTCACTGGACTTAACACCAAGGTGTGAACTCAGGTGTTTCTCTTAGGCCACTAAAGGGTACAGTGCGAGAATGCCTGTAAACAAGAAAAAAATTGAAAAAGGACTAAATTTGAGTGAACTTTTAGATACAGAGTGTCTGGATGGATCTCCCACAGACTTAGAGACTAGAAAACAAGCAATCAAAGCAAGGGAAACTAGAATAACTAGGAAACAATCTGTTCCCCAACAAAGTCTCCAATCTTGTTATCGCACTAATCGGTAGGTGCGGACTCTAACGGATCTCCCTCGATCCACCTAGATATAGAACAAAACACACCAGAACATGACGCTTTCTTTAAGTTTTAAATATTGAATTTACTAACTAAAGAAAGATGAGTGACATACCATTTAAATATCACTTCCTCTGGCCATCGCCATCCTAGCTCCATTCCAACGCTCATACAATGATGATCCTGCAAAAGAACACAACCAACCAAAGTGATAGCAATAGCATAAACTCAATATAAACCTATGTCTGTGATCAAGGAATCATACAATAAAACACAACAAGATTTATAGGAAAGAATCATATTACTGTATCATATTAAATGTGAAAGAAAATTTTTCATAATTTAAGATCAAAAAATGCCAAGAATTATACAATTTCGCTACTTGAAAAGCAAGGATGCCCACAATCTAATATAAAGCAAGAAATAAAATATTTTTGTTTCAAAAATTTCACTAAAAGCAATAATGAACTTTCTTAAAACAAAGAAACCCAAACTAAAAGTTTTCTTTTAAAGCGAACTATTCAGAAGAAATCTGATCTTTCCCTAAACAATTCTAAAGAAAACACACGCTTTGTAATTGAAAGACACTCAAAGCAAGAGA
>JASDQU010222989.1:2753-16957 GCA_032191745.1 Picea mariana
GCTAGCGAGGCTTTGAAAATGCGGGTCAAGTTGACCTAGGGTTTTAGACAACTAGGGTTTTGGTATCTAGGGTTTTGACACCTAGGCTCCAGCCTAAGGATGTCAGTAAGATATTGTAATGTATAAATAAAGGTCAAGAGGACCTAGGTTGGGTTGTTGTCATTATTACTAGTCTTGATCTAATTGTTGGTATGATTGTTGTTGTTATTTGAGAGAAGTGCTAAGTGTGAGAGATTTCTGGTATTGTAAGATCTTTAGCTGGGTGCGAAGATCAACCCTGCAGTTGGGTGCGCAGGAAGGGGGAGAGATAGAGAGAAGAGAGAGATCTGTGGGTTAAGAGAGCAGATCAGAACTGTATTCTTTCATCTTAATATATTATAAAGCACAGTTCTGTGGACGTATCCCTAGAGAGAGGGTGAACCATGTATATATGTCTTGTGTGTGTGATTGATGTCATGTTATTTTTCCTTGATATATTGTTATTGCATTGTTGTGATAGATTTGATAGGTGTATGGAGTAGATCTAAGCTGATAAGTGATATATGCATGTTGTATTGTTCTGGTATTGGATCCACTTGATATTCCCCTTGGTTGTAGACACTTCTGTCCTGCAAACCCCCCATAGCTGCTTCGGGTGAGACTGCATCTGCTTCGTAGGTGTAGTCGAAAGGGCCAGTAGTTAGGGCTTGTTGGTGCGCTCTTAGAGCTGAACCCTGGGTCTGCCCCTGTGCCAACAAGATATCAAAAATATTTTGGAGATTTTTATAGTCCATCCATGACTTTAAAGGAATAAGTTCTTATATGCTCTCCAACGATTGATTTCCCATCACACTATCATGCCAAATATTGATGAATTTCCTATTACTGGGGATCCAGGTTTATTTAGCTTAGCTGATTAGTGTGACAGTTTTTATAAGTTTCCATGTTGGAAAGGCTTTTTTGTTTTCAAGAGGTCAATCTATATATTGAAGATGATCTCCACTAAAATATTTTTTATGGATTACTCTCTTCCACCAATCTAGCTTTCGTGATATCATCCTCCATATTATTTTTTATCATAAGGCTAGGTTAATTAAATTTGGATCGTTTATTACAAGACCGTCACATTCTTTTGAGGCTTAGACTAGTTTCTAGTTAACAAAGTGAAAAAAAAAAATTATTTGTGTCTCCCCCTTACTAGAGGAACTTTCTTAATTCTCAAGAAACTTGTTGCATTACTCTAAATGGAGATTGCATAAGTGAGCTTTGAAAAATAGGCAATGATGATAGGATTGGTTTAATAAACACCACTGTTCTGATTGGATTCAACCATTGCGAGCCCCATTGTTGAAACTTCAATTTAATTTTCCCCATAACACTTTGTTGATACTAAGTTGTTGGTTTGGAAAAACAAATTGGCATTCCAATATACTTGAATGAGGTTCAAGTTTCTTGATGTGGGAACATAAGAATCTCGAGAATGGATTGAAGCAAATGTTGGCTAATGTTCCACCCATAGATTTGAATTTTTTTATGGTTAAATCTACCACCCAATGCATTTATGAATAGATATAAAACTCATTTGAATCTCAAAGTCATTATAGTAGATGTGCCCCCCAATAGGATTCTATCCTCTACAAATTGTGAGTGAATCATACTTTTAACTCCCCTAACTAGTTTAATTCCTAGAATATTTCCAATTCGTCTCTCTACCTCCAACTTCCTCAATGGTTTAGGCATAATTATATATAATAAAGGGGATAGGGCTCATCCTTGTTGAAATCCCCTACTCTCTTTAAAAAAGGATGTGGGCCTCCCATTCCCTAAAGGAGTGATCCATGGGTTTAAAATGCACGTGGAACCCACAGAATAAAGGAGGGACAAAATACAAATTTATAAAGAATATCAAAAAGGAAAGAATGATGAACCCTGTCAATGGAATTTGCCATATCAATTTTCATAATTACACCTTTGTCCTTGTTTGCTCGTTCGGAGTGAATGGATTCTTGGACCATTATGATGGTATCCATGATATGACATTTTTGAATAAAACCTCCTTGGTTGTTAGATTTATTTTGGGGAGAATTTTTTTCAATATGTTTTCCATGACCTTAGTCAGTATTTTATAAGAATCATTGCAGAGTGAAGTGGGTTGAAACCTAGAGAGGTGGGATTCACGAATTTTGGAATAAGAGCTAGGAAGGTTGAGTTTGTGCTTCCTCCTATCATGTAATATTTTTGGACATATTACATTATCCTTTTGAGATCATTTTTTACTATATTCGAACAAGCTCTGTAAAAATGGATTGTAAATCGATCAGGTCTAGGAGATTTATCTGGATCCAGTCCCCAAATTGTATTGTGAATTTCCTCCTCGTGTGTTTCTTTTATCAATTTTGCATTCTCATAAGAAGAGATGAGTGAGGGGATATCCTCCAACATTTTTGTTTTAACTGTAGGATCAACCCCTATGCTCTTAGTATATAATTCCTCAAAGTGAGTTATTGTTTCCTCTTTTATATTCGAAAAATTCATTATAATTGATCGATATCCCATAATGATCTCTTTAACAATGTTTCTGTAACATTGAAATGCCTTTCAATGTTAATGATCTCTTTAACAATGTTTCTGGAAGGCATTTCTATATTTTCCAACATAGTTGAAAATATAGGTGGATTCTCTGAGGTCATTATGAATGTTTCCAGTATTTCAGAAAAGGGTATTGGTTCTTCTTAGGATAAGACTTCATTGATGTTTTTTTGGGATCTTTTTCCTCCTCCCTTAATTCATTCGAGTGACTTGTTGACTATTTTGGTGGGATGTGGTTGGTTGGATTTGATCTTCAAGGAACTAATGGGTCTGATATTGTGATGGTTTGTGTTAGCTTCAGAAGTCACTCCTCGATTGCAGCAGGATCAGAGCCCAATGCCCATCAGTTTATGTCACGATTTTTATCTGTTAGGAGTAGTGTTGGATTTAGCCTTCTCCCCCTTACTCAGTCATTTATTTGACTGTTCATGAGGGATTCTTCATATGCAGATTGAGTCAGATGGGGGAAAGGGTAGGTGTCTTCAATACAGTGAATTTCAGGACCAAGCTCATCTATATCCTATCCTCCCTCATCATCAACTAGGTTATTTTGGAGAGGGGTTTGAATCCTCTGATCGTCCCTATCTCTGCTTCTTTGTTCCCTTGGCATAATTTGTGGAACATTCTTGTTTGGCCTCCTGAAATTTCATCTGTGATCAACGTTCTGAGGATTTCTGTAAGTCCGTTTTCCCTCTGCTTTCATTTTCTCCATCTCTGCAAACAAAGTCTTTACTATATTTGTCAATTCGTCAACTTGAGGGTAAGTTGTAGAAGAACTAGATGTGGAGGCTTTAGATCTCTTTCTAGGTATGTCTCTATCAACTTTATTTATGAGTCGATTAACAACCAATATATTCGACTCAACTTCCAAAGCCGAGTCCTACATGTGAGCCAGGGAAGTGGATCATCTTTCCCTCAACAAAAGGTAGAAATCTGGGTCAAAAGAGTTGGCATAAGTAATTTTGGCTAAATCTTCTGAGGGATTTATCTCAGAAGGAATCTTATTGTACATATTATTGAACCTCTTGGAGAAGTTAGAGATGAACTCTCCTTCCTTTCTCTTCAAAGACCCAAACTCTGTCATGTAATACATGAAGTCTTTCTTATCTCCCCACTATCTCAAGAAGGCATTATACAAAGCCACTATCCCATCGATGGATCTAGGAGGCAGGGCCCTAAACCACTTCCTAGCCTCACCTTCAAGGCTATGAACAAAAATCCTCATCCGTACGTCTGCATGCATGATGACATGATGATCTGTGAAACTGTAAAAGGCTTCAAGGTGTTCTTCTGCAGTTATGTCCCCTTCCCCTGTAAATCTGGGCAGCTGCTTAAAGTAGCCATTTGTTGGAAGGGAATTCAGAGGCTGAGGTAACATAAGGGGAGAATACCTAGTAGCTATAATGGCCTCCATCTTGGTCATGGGGGAATTTTCTCCTGCCTTAGGGATATTAGGTGGAGGAGAACTAGGAGGAGAAGGTGTTCGGACAGGGGAAACTGTAGGGCTCAAGGGAGCAGATCTTGGTGTGGGTACAGTAGTAGAAACAGTAATAGGAGGAGCGGTGTTAAAACCTGGGGTAGTAAAATATCCTAAGTTCCTGGGTCTAGACCAAGGTATAGTTTGAGGGGAGATAGGACTGACAAGGATTTCTCCCTCCAATCCCAGACCGAGAGAGGAAAACTCAACAGAAACACTCCCAAAATTTAGAGTTCTAGAAACTCCAGTAGAAGGTATGACAGGGAAATGAGAAGCAAAAAATGGAGCTTCTAGAGAAGGAGATGAAAACTTTTCAGAAATACCTAGTTCAACAGTAGAAGCTCCTTCTCTGTGGGCCTTTCCCTTTCTGATAATCTTCTCTGGATCTGCTTCAGGTGTCACCAAGGGCAACTGCAGGGTAGACCTCGTGTGTCTGCCTCTAGAAGCCACGACTGAAACAATAGGTTCGCCTCAGTGGAGTCGTCACAATGGACTCTCCAAGTGCATAGTAGCAATCTTGAAGGGCTCTAATACATGATCCACCTTCAAAATCAGAGGCTCAATGTCGTTCAATTCTGGGGAAAATTTTCAACTTCGTCCCCAGCAACGGTGCTAGAAATGTTAGCATCAGAAGTCACTCCTGGATTGTAGCAGGAGTAGATCCCAACGCCCATCAGTTTATGTCACAATTTGTAAAAGGGGTGATCGACAGAGAACGAACTCAGAATAATATCGCTTTAACTCAAAACCCCGGACTACGCTATGCATCAAAAGGTGAGGTCTTAATCTAACTTCAGTCAATAAGTTGTAATTAGGGTGAGTAGGAGGAAGACTTGGTGAGAGAGACTACAAAGGTCTACTATAGGCATCAAGCTTCCAACAGCCTGGAGAAGAAAGAACAAGATGTTGAGATATGCCTGGATGACACAGTTACAGCAACGTCGGGATCGAACCTTGCATCACAGTGGCTACTATAACCACTCGATTGGATCTTCCAATGAGCTACTTAGGGTAAGAGGAAGAAAATGACACATGAAGCTAGGAAAAACTGATCATGATACCACTACAATCATACCATCATAGCATCATCACGATCCTCGACTGGATACTCCAATTTTGAGTGTTTTAAAACAACAAATTACAAAGAGGCGAAAAGAAATTGACTGTCATTAAACAAGAATGTTTCACCTACAAATACATAAACAGGAAAACCAGTGCTTCCTCAAAGATTTACAGTTGGGAGCTTAGCTCTACCATGGATACCAACAAAAAATGGAAAAAATGCCTACATATACTCAGACAGGCTCAGATGTATGAGACACGATCACATCCAGAGTTCAATGCTTGGCATTGAGGAGCTTCTCTGTCAGGATGTGCATGTAGACATTGGGCAGACTACCCATGCAGTCTTCTAACGGATGTAATCTTTGTCAGAAAGAACTGACAGTCACCTCTGCGCTTGTCTTTTCCTAGATTTCCTTTTATGGAAGGAGACGATGTCTCACCCACCTTCCACATCTGCATTAACTGCTTCATCGAGATCTAAAAGGCCTTGGTCAACTCTGCACTTGGGATTCATGGCAGACTGACGTTGGTTGTCTACTGCTTCATTGGACTGCTATAAGAGGGCCCGTCGATGAGCATGGATGGGGATCTGATGGGGGAGGTGAAATGAGAGAGGACCATGTGGATAGATATGATGGATGGAAGGTGATTGGGAGAGTGTGGGCGATAGAAGGTGCATGCACTGCACTGAGATAGGTCAGAGGTGGATGAAGGGATGCAGGTGTCAGGAGGTGAGAGGGATGAGAGGAAAGAGCACAAGACACCTGGGATAATGCGGGGACAGATGTGTGGGAACTAAAGGTGGAGGAAAGTGCGAGGAGCAGCGCTGAATCAACGGCAGGGAGAGGGAACAATCAGCTGAGGTGGGGGGGTTACAAGGAGTGCGAGACACATGGCAAGAAGTGAGTGGCAGGAAGATGGCAGTGGAGAGTAAAGGTGGTAAGTGGTTTAGAGGGAGGGGTATAGCAATCAATAGGAGGGAAACACGACAGGACGGGGTCCCATTTGAAACCACTCGATTCCGGACCCCCCCACATTAAAGGTAGAAAGGCGGGGAGGGTCTGAAATGGGATCTGCGTCATAGATCTGGGCACACAAATTCTGGTCGCCCATATCTGAGCACCCTTTAATGATAATTTTCGACCCCCCCCCCTCCCCCGCGTTAAAGGCAGAACGATGGGGGGGGGTCTGAAATGGGATCTGCGTCGTAGATCTGGGCGCACAAATTTTGGCCGCCCAGACCTAAGTGCCCTTTAGAAAAAATGTGCCCGCTCAAAACTTAGCACAAGTGGGTTTTTTCACCCTTTTCTTCCTCCCTTTTCGCCAATGAAGGGAAATTCATGAGGAAACACACCACTACCAAAATTAGTGATAACATCAGGCTCCATGGGGGATGGCACGCCCCTTGCGGGCTGCCAAGAACTTCTTTTGCAGCTTCAGTGCCTTGTTGTTGGGCTATGGAGTCCCTTATTGAAACCAAACACAAACATAAAACAATATTTACAAAAATGGAAAGAGCCACTCGAGGCTCAAACAAAATATTTCTTCAGGAAATGCCCATTCACAGGGCCATTAAAATCCTCCTCGCCTTCCAAATCCTACAACCTGTAGGTGTTATTTAAAAATACTTCAGAGATTTTGAAGGGCCCAATCCAGAGGGATTCAAACTTGTTGTGCTTGCCTCTATCCTGCCTGGGTGCATCCCACTTAATCACCAGATCTCCCAGCTCGAATTCCTCTTTTCTGACCTTCCTGTCAAAGGCATGTTTGATCTTCTGTTGATGACTATGAGCTCTGTCCATTGACTGCTCCCTAGTCTTTTTCACTTCCACCATTTGATGGATTCTTTTGACCATATGGTTTGGCTCTCCTTCATAATATTGAAAGAATTTAGCTACAGGTAGAGCCAGCTGAGTGGGAAAAACAAATTTTGTCCCATAAATAAGTTGAAAAGGGGAGGTGCCCAAGGATTTATTTGTTGTCACTCGGTTAGCCCACAGAGTGAATTTGAGTTTTGAGTCCTAGACCTTCTTATTATCTTCCAACAATCTTTTAATGAGCTTGATCAGGTTTTTATTGGAAGACTCTACTAGTCCATTTCCTTGAGGATAATAGGGAGTGGAATGAATCAGTGAAATCTCAAACTACTCACAGAACTTAACCAGATGCTCAGACATGAAAGAGGCAGCATTATCAGTGACAATACTATTGGGGTAGCCAAACCTTACTACGATATCCTCCAGGAAGTTGTTGATAACTTTGTGTGAAGCACTCCTGGTGGGGATAGCTTCTATCCACTTGGTAAAATAATCTGTTGCAATTAGGATCCATCTGTGTTGGTCACTTGAGGGGGGATGAATTTCTCCAATGAAGTCCAACCCCCATTGTTGAAAGGGTGTTAAAGCTACTATAGGCTTTAGTGGCATAGATTTGAGTTGCTGCTTTCCTAAGAACCTTTGGCATTTGATGCAAGCTCTGACCTCTCTGCAGACATCAGTGAATAAGGTGGGCCAGTAGTACCCAGCCCTGAGAATTTTGTGGGTTATGGTCTTCCAAAAATGATGTCCCCCATAAAGGTTTCTATGGAAATCAAACATAACTCTTTGGGCCTCTTGTGGGTTCAGACATCTTAGAAGCACTCCCAGAGGGTCTTCCCCNTTCAATTCTAGCAGAAAATATATAATGTCTCTATACCAAGTGCACTCTGCCAGTGATAAACCACCCTGAGATCTTTTGTTGGAAAACTCAGCTTGCTGATTTTCTGAGTAAGCATTGATGAAGCTAACCCCCAAGGCCTTATAATTGGATTCAGCCAGCAGCTTAGCTAAACCTTGCCCTTTAACCAGCTTGGTGGGCTTTATTTCTAGGTCAAACTTAAGGATCTTGGAAATCCACTTGCTTCTTTTCCCATATATGTTAGGTTGTATAAGGATGTCCTTCACAGAGGCTGAAGGAACATATGCAATGATTTTTGAATGTAAAACATAGACTCTGAATGCTTTAAGGGCCTTGACCAAGGCATAGGCTTGCTTATCCATTATGTCATATTTGACCTCTGCATCTCTTAATGCCCTACTGAAAAATGAAATGGGTTGCTCCAGCCCTTCAACATTCTTCTGTAATAGAACAATTGCTAATGTGTCAAATGAAGCAAAGGAGAAAATCAGAAATTCCTTGGAGTAAGCAAGACTGATCAACACAGGTGCCTCAGTCATTGCCCTTTTAATTTAGTCAAAATATCCCCTGGGTTCAACAGTCCATTTTACTTCATTTCCCTTTCTGAGCATGGTTGTGATGTGCTTCACCAACTCAGCAAAAATTGAAACAAATCTCCTGGGGAGTGACAGGGTCTGAATTGCTTCTACCCTGCTGGGATCAATTCTCACTCCCTTGGTGGATACTATATGGCCTAACAGCTTCCCCTCCTTCATGGAAAACAAATATTTCTTGGGGTTTAAGGAAAGGCCAAACCTTCTACATTTCAAGAAAACCTTCCTCAAGTGACAGCAGTGCTCTTTATCAGATCTAGAGAAGATAGTGATGTCATCCAGATAAATCACCACAAACTGATATTTCTCCCCAATGAAGGCTATGTCCATGGCTCGTTGAAATGTTGCTCCTGCATTCATCAATCCAAAAGGCATTTTGGAATACATGAATGTGCCCCAAGGAGTGGTGAAGGTTGTTTTTTCTCTATCCTTAGGTAGGACTATTATCTGATTGTAGCTAGAAAAGACATTAATCATGGATATCTTGGATGCACTAGTTACCCTCTGCAATATGTGTTCCATCTTAGGTAGGGGGTAATTGTCCTTTCTTGAGCTCCTGTTCAGGTTCCTGAAATCAACACAAAGTCTGATTTCTCCACTCTTCTTTCTTATTGGCACCAGATTAGCCACCCACTAAGAATATCTCAAAGGGACTATGATTTGAGCATCCAACAGCTTCTTTACTTCTTTCTCCATGACAGGAAGCAACGTTGGATTAATTTGTCTTAGCTTCTACTTGAATGGCTTAGCCTCTTCTTTCAGTGGGATCTTATGCTCAATGAAAACTGTGTCATATGTCTTGAGGTCTTCATAGGTCCAGGAGAACACATCTGCAAACTCTTTTAATAACTCAACATACTTGGCTCTCTGCTCCCTTGACAGGTTGCTTGACAAATTGATGAACTTACGATCCTCCTCTATGCCAATATTGCATTCAGTTACATCAACATCCTCATTAGAAACCTTACCCTCCACTGCCACATCATTTCCATCGAACAATATTTCTAAAGGAACTAGTCCCTTTGGAATGTGATTGCTAGGCAACTGAACAATATGGTGATTATCAATTATATTTAAAAATACCTCAAGGTGAATATCACCTTCAGGATTAGGATCTTGATCAATGTGCAATGCAGAGAACTCATCAACAGACTCAAGGAAATTTTTGATTTCAAGATCATCCTCAAACACCTTCCAATGCCTGATATTGTTTGGTACAGATGGCCTATATCTTATCTCAACATCATATTTGATCTTAGGTCGCAGAGGGATCCTAAACTGGCTAGCTGAGACAGCTAGGGAATCAGCCAAAGTATTTTCTTCTCTTGGAATAAAAGAGATGTTGAAAGCCGAGAAGAAATTATCAATTAGGTCCCACACCTCATTTCTGTAACTTTTGAGCCGAGGATGTTTAGCCCAATAAGTGTTTCTGACCTACTGGATTATCAAATCAGCATCTTCGAACACTGCTACCTCTTGAATCCCCATTTCCTTTGCAGCCCTTAAACCTAAAACAAGAGCTTCATATTCTGCCACATTATTGGTAGTTTCAAACTCTAACTTGTATGACAGGGATATGGTTTCTTGACAAGGTGACACAAAAACCACTCTAGCACCAGCACCTTCACTAGAAGAGGCTCTGTCAAAGAACATCTTCCACACAGAGGTAGTTGGAGGATGTATTTCATGACAATAAATGGGTTTCTTTCTCATTTCAAGAGTGGATTCAGGAGTATCAGTGAGATGCAACAAACTAGACCCCAAATCCGTGTCAAGTGCAAAGATAGGATGATTAGTAGGGTTTGCATCATCACTGACAATGTAAGCCAACTGATCTTCTCTATACAATATTTCATTCTCTTC
Source organism: Picea mariana (assembly GCA_032191745.1). Classification (NCBI taxonomy): domain Eukaryota; kingdom Viridiplantae; phylum Streptophyta; class Pinopsida; order Pinales; family Pinaceae; genus Picea; species Picea mariana. The sequence goes on from JASDQU010222989.1 coordinate 12,996, forward strand.
TCCAAAGACTGGAATAGTGGCCTATGTGAGGTCCATCTGTAATGTTCCTCCAAGATTTTTAATCCAATATCTTGACAAGAACATGCCAAACTTGGGGGGAACATCAGCTACTACAATGTCCATAACCACACTATTCATTGGTAGCTGAAATAAGGACACCACCAGGTCCTTGATGACTCCAAGACATTACACCCTTCTTGAATCGAAAGAGTACAAATAATGATAGGTATTTGTTACTTCTAGTCCCAATTCTTCCATGACTATTTTAGGCATGAGGTTATGGGAAGCCCCTGAATCCATCAGGCAATTATGCAACACCTTATTGTGTATGTTCAGGGATGTGTAGAAGGGAGGGGATGAATCATCTTTGTCTTCTACCATGGGACCTAGGATGACTGATGGATTTTCATCTTGGAGATTTACTGAGTCTATGGTAAGTTGAGGTGGCTCGGACTGCAACAATTTGGAGAGGGACCTTTTGAAATCTTCATTTTTAACTAGTTTCGAGAGGGGCATAGGAATTCTAATTTTTTGAATTTCGTGCTCAAAACTAAAGGAGGAAGGAGGCTTAGGAATTTCCCTTGCCTCAGGGACAGGATATTTCACTGTTGACGAAATATTCTGAGTTTTCTTTTCCTTGGTAGTGAGTGTTGCAGGCTTAGCAGGCCTTTCTGCTATGAGGGGTTGATCAAGGATGTCAGACTTCCCTTTGTTCTTTTTTGACCTGAGGTTGTATACTTTAGGAGTAATGTTGGCTTTAGCCTTCTCCCAATTACTCAGTTTATTGATTTGACTGTTCATGAAGGATTCTTCATATGCAGATTGAGTCATATGGGGGAAAGGGGATGTGTCTTCAATACAATGAATTTCAGGACCAAGCTCATTTATCTCTTCTCCTCCCTCATCATCAACCAGGTTATTTTGGAGAGGGGTTTGAATCCTCTGATCATCCCTATCTCTGCTTCTTTGTTCCCTTGGCATAATCTATGGAACATTGTTGTTTTGCCTCCTGAAATTTCCTTTGTTATCAATGTTCTGAGGATTTCTGTAAGTCTGTTTTCCCTCCACTTTCATTTTCTCCATCTCTACAGACAGAGTCTTTACTATCTTTTTCAATTCATCCACTTGAGGGTAAGTTGTAGAATAACTGGATGTGGAGGCTTCAAATCTCTTTCTGGGTATGTCTCTATCAGCTTTATTTATGAGTCGATCAACAGCCAATATATTTGACTCAACTTCCACAGTCGAGTCCTGCATGTGAGCCAGGGAAGATTCTCGTCTTTCCCTCAACAAAAGGCAGAAATCTGGGTTAAAATCATTGGCATAAGTAATTTTGGTTGAATCTTCTGAGGGATTTATCTCAGTAGGGATCTTATTGTACATATTATTGAACCTCTTGGAGAAGTCAGAGACAGACTCTCCTTCCTTTCTCTTCAAAGACCCGAACTCTGTCATGTAATACATGAAGTCTTTATTATCTCCCCATTGTCTCAAGAAGGAGTTATACAAATCCTCTATCCTATCGATGGATCTAGGAGGTAGGGCCCTAAACCACTTCCTAGCCTCACCTTTAAGGCTATGAACAAAAATCCTCATCCATACATCTGCATGCATGGTGACATGATGATCTGTGAAACTGTAAAAGGCTTTAAGGTGTTCTTCTGCAGTTATGTCCCCTTCGCCTGTAAACCTGGGCAGCTGCTTAAGGTAGCCATCTATTTGAAGGGCATTGAGAGGCTTAAGTAACACAATGGGAGCATACCTAGCAGCTATAATGGCCTCCATCCTGGTCATGGGGGGATTTTCTCCTGCCATAGGGATATTAGGTGGAGGAGAACTAGGAGGAGAAGGTGTTCGGATAGGGGAAACTGTAGGGCTCAAGGGAGTAGAGCTTGGTGTGGGTACAGTAGTAGCAACAGTAATAGGAGGAGGGGTGTTAAAACCTGGGGTAGGAAAATATCCTAAGTTCTTGGGTCTAGACCAAGGTACAGTTTGAGGGGAGATAAGAGTGACAAGGATTTCTCCCTCTAATCCCAGATCGGGAGGGGAAAACTCAACAGGAACACTCCCAAAATTTCAAGTTCTAGAAACTCCAACAGAAGGACAGGGAAATGAGAAGTAGAAAATGGAGTTTCTAGAGAAGGAGATGGAAAATTATCAGAAATACCTAGTTCAACAGTAGAATCTCCTTCTCTGGGGGCCTTTCCCTTTCTGATAATATTCTCTAGATCTGCTTCAGGTGTCACCAAGGGCAACTACGGGGTATACCTCGTGTGTCTTCCTCTGGAAGCCACGACTAAAACAACAGGTTTGCCTCAGTGGAGTCGTCACAATGGAGTCACCAGGTGCACAGTAGCAATCTTGAAGGGATCTTATACCTGATGCACCTTCAGAATCAGAGGCTCAATGTCATTCAATTCCGGGGAAAATATTCAACTTCGTCCCCGACAACGGTGCCAGAAATGTTAGCGTCAGAAGTCACTCCTCGATTTCAGCAGGAGCAGAGCCCAACGCCCATCAGTTTATGTCACTATTATTAAAAGGGGTGATCGACAAAGAACGAACTCGGAACAATATCACTTTAACTCATAACCTCGAACTAGGCTATGCATCAACATATGAGGTCTTAATCTAACTTCAGTCAGTAAGTTGTAATCAGAGTGAGTAGGAGGAAGAATTGGTGAGAGAGACTACAAAGGTCTTCTATAGGCATCAAGCTTCCAACAGTCTGGAGAAGAAAGAACAAGACGTTGAGATATGCCTGGATGACATAGTTATAGCAATGCCAGGATCGAACCTTGCATCACGGTGGCTACTGTAACCACTCGATTGGATCTTCCAATGAGCTACTCAGGGTAAGAGGAAGAAAAAGGCACAGGAAGCTGGGAAAAACTGATCACGATACCACTACAATCAGACCATCATTGTGTCATCACGATCCTCGACTGGATACTCCAATTTTGAGTGTTTTAAAACAACAATTTACAAAGAGGCGAAAAGAAGTTGACTGTCATTAAGCAAGAATGTTTCACCTACAAATACATAACCAGGAAAACCAATGCTTCCTCAAAGCTTTACAGTTGGGAGCTTAGCTCTACCATGGATACCAACAAAAAATGGCAAAAATGCCTACATATACTCAGACAGGCTCATATGTCTGAGACACAATCATGTCTGGAGTTCAATGCTTGACGTTGAGGAGCTTCTCTGTCAGGTTGCGCATGTAGATGTTGGGCAGATTGCCCATGCAGTCTTTTGATGGATGCAATCTTTGTCAGAAAGGACTAACAATCACCTCTGCGCTTGCCTTTTACTAGATTTCCATTTATGGAAGGAGACGATGTCTCACCCACCTTCCACATCTGCATTAACTATTTCATCGGGATCTGAAAGGCCTTGGTCAACTCTGCACCTGGGAGTCGTGGCAGACTATCGTTGGTTGTCTAATGCTTCTTTGGAATGCTATAAGAGGACCCGCCAATGAGCGTGGACGGGGATCTGACAGAGGAAGTGAAACGAGAGACAACCATGTGGACAGATATGATGGATGGAAGGTGACTGGGAGAGTGCGGGTGGTGGAAGGTGCATGCACTGCACTGAGATAGGTCAGAGGTGGAAGACGTGGGGAAGGATGAGGTGGATGAAGGGATGCAGGTGTCAGGAGGTGAGAGGGAAGAGAGGAAAGAGGACAAGACACCTAGAAGAATGGGGGGATAGGTGTGAGGGAACAAAGGTGGAGGAAAGCACGAGGAGCAGTGCTAACTCAATGGCAGGGAGAGGGAACAATCAGCTGAGGTGGGGGGGTGACAGGGAGTGCGAGACACATGGCAAGAGGTGAGTGGTGGGAAAATAGCAGTGGAGAGTAAATGTGGTAAGTGGTTTATAGGGAGGGGTTCGGAAACCAATAGGAGGGCGACATGACAGGAGGGGGGCCCATTTGAAACCACTCCATTCCAGACCCC
>JASDQU010222990.1:0-11984 GCA_032191745.1 Picea mariana
TGGTCATGGCCCAGAATAGAATGAATCAGCAAGAAGATCAAGGTCACTCTGAATGTCAATTTGCCGAAGGGGATCAGGTGTTTCTGAGACTGCAACCATATAAGCATACTTCCCTCAAGGCAGAGCAGTGTCAGAAGCTAGCACCCAAATTTTATGGCCCTTACACAGTTCTCAAGCATGTGGGACAAGTCGCATATCAGTTAGCTCTTCCCAGTCAGTCGCAGCTACATCCTGTTTTTCATGTTTCATGCTTGAAGAAGGTGATTGAAACCAGGTGCCAAATTCAAACCAACCTTCCAAAGTTAGTTGAAGAAGGATCCATTTAGCTACATCCAGAAGCAGTTTTGGACCAGTGTGAGCATCGCCTGTGTCAGAGAACCATCAAGGAAGTGCTAGTACAGTGAAAAGATATGACTCCAGCAGATGCCACTTGGGAACCAACTACCATTCTGCAACAGCTTCCACATCTCAAGCCTTCAGGACAAGGCTGTTTTTAAGGGGGCAGACATGTTAAGGTCCTAACCCGCACATAGGTAGATCAATGTATTCGGATGTAGTAAAGGTCAATATTAATAAGACCTTTCAATAAAATAGAATAAGGCGGATGTAAGAAGACCTAATAGAAGCTTCTGCTTCTAGAAGGATCTTCCTCTAGATGCTTCTCTTAATAGACATATTTAGTATAAATAAGGGGCGAGGGTATGTGAACCCTAGCTTGGAGATTATTGTAATAGAGCGCTGCTCGACTGGAGGTTTCCCCCTCAAAGAGGCCTGTGAACATTGCTATCTTATCAAAGTGTTGTTTCTGTTGCTATTTCGTATATCATTTCTGCGTATTGTGAAGATTATGCTGGATATTTTACTGCTATTTTGTCATTTCTAGCATTTCATTTCTATTCTGCATATTTTATATATCTGGTATCTTGCATAGTTTCCATCGTGGAGGATGATTGGGAGGAAGAAAGTGTTAGACATGATAGTGGTGAGCCATTGCAGACCATAGAACAAGCACCATTGCAAGATATCCCCAAGGGAGTAACCATTGCTACACTTTCAGGATTCCCTAAATATTATAACTTCAGGATCACAGGTATTATGCAAGGGCATAGGATTACAACATTAGTGGATAGTGGGGCCACCCACAACTTCATTGATGTTGCACTTGTCAATAGAAGAAAAAACACCACGGAGGATTTTGAAGGATTCAATTTAGTAGTAGTGGATGGGTACAACATGATGTGTACTCAGAGGATCATAGGACTGGAATTAACATTGGGAAACTACACATTGACTGATGACTTTTACATCGTGGATTTGGAAGATACGCATGTGGTGCTAGAAATTCAGTGGTTATACTCTTTGGGAGATATCCACACGAATTATAAGGACATGAGGATGGAGTTCCATGAAAAGGATGGGAAACGAGTTTTCCTGAGAGGTATGTCAACATGTTCCCCCATGATTGTGTCTAACCAGTGCATGGAGGCCCTTTTTAGACACAGGGACATGGCTTGCACAACAGATTTCTTAATCACTATGGAGAATTCATCACAAGAATGCCATCATTACCCTGTGGATATACAGGCATTGCCTGGAAAGAAAGATAAAGTTTTTGAACCATTTCCAATAGGGAGACCACCTGATAGAGGATTGAGCATGTCATTGAGATAGAATAAGGGTCAAAGCTCGTCATCACCACTCTCTACAGGCATCCAAAGAGATTCAAGGATGAAATAGAAAAGGCCATAAAGAAGTTGCTAGAGATGGGACACATCCATCCTAGTTCTAGTCCTTTCGCCTCGCCAGTTGTATTGGTAAAGAAGAAATATGGTACTATGAGGATGTGAATAGAATATAGGGAACTAAACAAGAAGACCATAAAAGGTAGATACCCAATACCCTAGATTGATGAGTTGATCAACGAGTTGCATGGGGTGGTGTACTTCTCAAAGGTTGATATGCGATCAGGATACCACCAGATCTAGGTCAAGGAGGAGGATATCCATAAAACAACATTTAGGTGTTACTATGGGAACTACGAGTTCTTGGTCATGCCCTTCAAGTTGACTAATGCACCCACTATCTTTCAATCATGCATGAACCATATCTTCAACAAACAATTGATGAAATTTTTACTAGTGATCTTTGACGATCTTCTCATCTACAACAGGACATGGGAGGAACACCTAAAGCATGTGGATAAGATTCTCACCATTATGGAAGAATAGTCGCTTTTTGTCAAGGAGTGTGAGTTTGGTTTGACAAAGATCCTCTATCTAGGGCATGTGATCAGTGCTAAAGGAGTAAAGGTGCATCAGGAAAAGATCTAAATCATCTTAGATTGGCCCACCCCTAGGACACTCACATATATACGAGGGTTATTCGAGATATGTAGCTAATACAGGTGCTTTGTGAAAGGACTTTCACAATTTGTGACACCATTAATGAACCTCACCAATAAGGAGGCATTCCAATGGTCATAGGATGCACATGTGGCGTTCAATAGAATGAAGAGGATCATGAGTACTTACCCAATATTGGCACTTCCATATTTTACATATCCATTTGTCCCGGAGTGTGATGCATCCGGTGAATGAATAGGGGAAGTATTGATGTAGAACCGACATTCGGTAGATTTTGAGAGCAAGAAGCTAAGGGAGCCTGAGAGGCTCTACCCAGTCTATGATAAGGAAATGTTGTCCATCATGCATGCATTGGCCAAATTAAGACAGTACTTGGTAGGAGGATGCTTCATGGTTCAGAATAACCACAATAGCTTGAGATATTTCTTAGAGCAACGAGACTTGAATGAGAGACAACAGAAATGGGTGACAAAGCTACATGCATATGATTTCAACATTGAATATTTTAAGGGGAAAAAGAATATATTTATTAATGCCTTGTCCAAGAGACCTACAACCTTCTCTATGACAGAGATCTCAACAGACTGGAAGTCCATTCTCTCAATAGAATACTCCAAGAATACCTTTTCTTGTGAGATGATGGAGGCAACTATCTAGGATGACAGGTACATGTTAGTAGATGACATCATCTACTACAAAGACATGATCTATATTTTTCTTGAGTCCACACTCAATGATAGGATTTTGAGGACAACACATAATTCACCACTGGCAGGGCACTAGGGGTATCTGCAAACCTACAGGAAGGTTAGGGAGAGATTCACATGGAAGGTTATCAAAGGGGATGTACTTCATCATGTGAGGGAATGCATGACTTTCCAGCAAAACAAGCTAGATTTCACACATCCTGCAGAACTGCTCCAACCCTTACCGATTCCAAGATAGAAATGGGAAAGCATATCCATGGATTTCATCATAGGATTACCAAAGGTGCAAGCAAGGATTGTATTTATGTGGTAATGGATAGGTTGACTAAATATTCACACTTATTTGATATTCCTACGGAGTACATCTCATCTTAGGTAGCAGATATATCTTTTAGGGAGGTGTTCAGACTCCATGGCCTTCCAAGGAACATAATCAATGACCGATATAGCAGGTTCTTAGTACATTTTGGTAGGAGTTGTTCAGGTTATATGGGACAAAGTTGAAAACTAGCACTACCTATCATCCCCAGATAGATAGGAAGACCGATATAGTGAACAAATGGATCGAGGGGTACCTAAGGAACTATGTGTCATGGAAACAATGGGCATGGATAAAATGGTTGTATCTCGGTGAACATTGCTACAACACCACTCATCACATTTCCATCGGGATGAGCCCGTTCAGGACATTGTATTGATATGATGCTCCGTGTTTTTTTTATTTCGAGTTTGGAGAGATTAGAGCTCCCAAGGCCAAGGATTGGTTACAAGAAAGTTAGGACATATTAAGAGTTCTGAAGGAAAATATGCAGGCCACTCAGAATCAACAGAAAATGTATGCAGACAGACACAGGGTAGAACACAACTTTGAGGTTGGAGATATTGTATTTCTCATATTAAAGCCATACAACTAGTCGTCGATGAATAGGAGTGTTGTAGAGAAGCTAAAGCCTGGCTTTTATAGGCCCTACAAGGTGATTAGGAGAGTTGGGGAAGTATCATTTGAGCTGGAGCTACCAGAGTGAAGCAAGATCCATAATACCTTCCATGTATCTTGCCTCAAGGAGGCATGGGTAAAATAGTTGACCACTTTGCTAGATATTCCTCCACTATATAAGGAAGGACATTTGGTTCTATCTCCTGAGAGGATAGTTGACATCAAGGAACAAAGACTTAGGAGCAGGGTCATTTGAGAGTATTTGGTTGTATGGAGAGGATATCCCACAGAAGATGCCACCTGGGAAGGGGAGTATATCTTACCACAACTTGATCTGGAATTGCTTAAGGACAAGCAATCTTGGGAAGGGAGGATTGTAATGTCCTCTTCCAATTGATTGTGATGGGGGAATGACTCAAATATCATATACGACTCATGTAGGCTATAATTAAAAGGGAAAAAGAGATTCAAGGAGGTGTCACTAGGTTAAAAGGTTGACAAACCCTAAAAGTGACATTAAATAAAATAAACAATTGTATTTAAATGGAGTTGAATGGAAAAGAATTGATTTGGTCAAAATAGGGGAAAGATAAAGAAATTCCAAAGGAAGGATAAATAGAGGAGAAACCCTTCATCTTGTCATTATGGTTTTATATCTTATTGAGTGCTCTCGTAGCCAGCCTTTTCATTGGAGTTTTGGAAAAAGCCCTTCCATTGCAGGTTTAGTTTCGGTTGTGCAATATCCACCCTAGCTAGACATGAGAGGAAATCATCCAAAATCCTCATTTGATTTCATTGTGGTGCTTTCTTTCATTCCGGATAGGTCTTGAGGACATATCAAATTGCACAGGGGGTTTACAAAATTTTTCTAGATGAGATTGATAATCAGGTCCATAGGTGTCAGGAGGGTTACACACACCTATAAAAGTAGGCATCTTTGTGGGTTGAGCAAGGTTCATCCCATTAGGCCCCGCTAGACACCTAGTAGGCATCTCCCGAGGACCCCTGTGAATTGGTTCTAAAATATCTCATCGGGTCGGGTCTAGGAAGATATCTGAAATAATTGGAGGATCGTCTATAGAGAAAAGGTCACTAGAGCAAAGAAGAGGAGGGTTTGTATATCCTTGGCTCCATATATTAGCATCATCCCAAGTTCTATTGTGTTTTCTTGTAGTAGAATGTGATGTTTCCTAGAAGCCATTAATTTATGTGCTTAATAGTATTCTGCAGTTGTTATTACAACCCTTAGTTATCCTTGTACTGATTTGGAGTTTCCATCCATAATAAGATGCCATGGCTATCTGATCTATTCTATGTGTATATGATCTATGTTAATCTATTGTTTTTCACTTCTAGCAACACTAATACAAACCGTTTGATAAAATCACACAAAGAATAATAATAATTTTGGGTAGTACACATATATTCCCCAGCTATCCTAGTTGGGAACATTACAAATATTTATGAAACCCCTAATGTTGTGAACAACATTCAAACCTTTTCTACGTAGGAAGAAGTTTTTTCTTTAAAATAGATAGAGTTTGGACTTAAGCAACTCGTAAAATGGAAAGCTAAGCACATCGAATGAAACCAAGAAGAAATTGTAAAATTTAAAGGACCTATCCTCATCCCTTACATTCAAAAGCTATAAGTGAAGCATGGTTTCCCTAAACTCTAGACTCAAAGCCTCATCATTCCTATTTTTAAAGTGGGGATAAAAGGTATTAAACGACAATCTAGATTTAGGAGTTATCATTCAACTTTGGACCACATTATTATGTTTAGGATCACTATGGAGGACTATCATAATAATAAAACAAATTTCTTGTGTTTCCTCATTGACTTTAGAAAAACAATTGACACAGTACGCATAACTAACTTCTAGAATATATTAGAAGAGTTAAAGGTTCCTTTTGAGTTGAGAGTTGTTGTGATAAGACTATATGAGAATGCCATTGCCATGTTTAGGAACATTGAGGGATATTTAGAAGAAATTCATTGTAATATAGGAGTTAAGTAAGGTTGCCTCCTATCCCCTATCCTTTTTGTCATATACATCGACAAGTTATAAGGTATTGTTCTCACATGGTACATTGTATAGATAACCTTTATGACAAGACAACCTTGTATTATATTCATATGCATAATAGAGTTTTAAGACAAAGAAGATCAAATCTTTGGTTTTGAATTTGGATATGATGAAGGCCTATGATAGAGTTGATTGGGGATTCCTTAGACTGGTGTTGTTACAGGTTGGACTTAGCTTGGAAGATACTAATTGGATCATGGGATGTGTTAGGTCAACGAATTTCTTTGTTTTGGTAAATGGCAGTCCTTCCAATTTTTTTAAGGGGTCCATAGGATTGAGGTAATAATTTCCTCTTTCTCCTTTGGTGTTCTTGATCATAGTAGAATGTCTTAGCATGCTTCTCAAGAAGTTGGTCGAAGAAGGTAGACTTGAAGGAGTTTTAGTACCAAATGGTGTTAGAATTACACATCTGTTATTTGTGGATGATGTTATCCTTTTTGGGAAAGGTTCTTTTCATGAATGGCAGGTGTTTAAGGATGCTCTTAATCTTTTTATAATTCTAGTGGAATGGATTTAAACAATCAAAAGTCTCAATTTTTGGAAGTTGGTTTCTCCATTGATTAGTTAGATCAGTTAAGAGAACTATTTCCTTTTGAATTCAAGTTAATTGAGGAAGCTTTTAAGTATTTAGGGTTTTTCCTTAAGACTAATTGTTACTCGTGTGATGACTAGATCTGGCTTCTTCAAAAGGTGGAAAAAATAATTGCTACTTGGTGTCACAGATGGTTAACTTTAGGAGGTCAATTTATCCTTGTTAAATATGTTTTGGAAAACATTCATGTTTTCTATCTCTTTATGGCATATATTCCCAGAGCTATTTTGGATAATATTCACAGGAGGTTGTTCAAAATTTTGTGGTCTAGTATTAAGGAAAAAGAGGGTCTTTATTTAGTTAAATGGCACAAGAATGATAAACCAAAAAAGGAGGGAGGTTGGGGAATTAAGAATATCTATTTGTTTGGAAGGGCATCGGCAACCAACAGCTTGTGGAGGTGTTTGATGGTTCTTGGTATTTGGCATGACATGGTTCAAAAGAAATATTTGAAGCAAAAATATGTTGTCGAGTGGCTAAGATAAGGGAAAAAGAATCTCAAAGGGATGTCAAATTGTTGAAAGGATCTTACTTCTTCTCTGCAAATTATAACTGACTGAATTGCTTGGAATCCTAGTAATGGCTGGGGAATTCGTATTAGAGTGGATCCTTTTGTGGGGTGTCGATATTATTATAAACTTTCTCTGGATTTAGTAGTTGTGCTCCATTCGAAAGAAATTGTCTTTTTGGCTCAGGCTATTTCAAATGTTTCAGGAGGTCCGGTTGATATTTGTTGGAACTTTGCTCAGAGTTTAGATCTCTCGGGTTATTTAAGAGATGAATGGGACTCATATGTTATGGGACTTAAGCACTCAAGTTTTATTCTTTATGATTCATCTAACTTTATTGTGTGGTCGTGAGATGAGAAAGAAGGAAGGGTAACTGTTAGGCAAGCATATGAGGTACAATTTTTTGAAGATTCTGGTGATTGTTTTTAGGGATGGCTTAGTGATTTATGGAAGTGGCATCTTCCTTTGTGTAGCAATTTTTTTGTTGGATTTTGGGTGATAACATGATTTTGACTTGGGATAACTTGGTCAAAAGAGGGTTTGTCGGTCCGAATAGATGTGTGATTTATGGGGAAGAGGCATAATCGATTGATCATTTGATGGTCAATTGCTCCTTTACTAAAGAGGTTTGGAGTTTTGTTTTACAATTTCTTCACATAAAAAAGGTCTGGGGCATTGGAAAACTCTCTCTGTGTTTTCAGGCTTGGATTAAGGAGATGGGGGCTTGGAAGGAAGTTCATTGTTTCATTTGTTGGGAAATATGGAGACATCAGAATTCTATTATTTTTAAAAGTTGTCAGTTATCTATTTCTAGGGTGTGTAATTATGTTTTGAAAGACTTGGGTGAGATAGAGAAAGATAAATTTGTTTATGTTCAAAGGGTACCTCATCCTTCTATTTTGGAAAGCAATATCCCAGTGGGATTCTTTGATGGAGCTTCTCAGAATGGGTGTTCAAAATGTGGAGCCGGTGCAATTTTAAAATGTCCACATATTGGTGTGTACATGATTAAGATGAATTGTGGTCAAGGTACCAATTCTGTAAGGTAGCTAGAGAGGTAGTGGGGGGGCCCAGAGGGACCATAATGATCATAGTGGAGGCCATTCAATGNATATTATTAAATAAGGCCCACTATGGTAGTTAAATATAATAAATGGGTAATTAGATATAATAAATGTAAGATGACTTCTTAGAAGGTTCTACTTCTAGAAGATTCCTCCTCTAGAATGTTCTTAGGTGATGGTAGCACTATATAAAGGGGTTCAAGCAATGTAATGGGATATGAAAAGAAGTATTGTATTTGGAGCTGAAGCTCAATAGGAGGATGCCCCCTCGAAGAGGCAAGTGAACAGGAGAGGATCCCTTCCATAATAAGATCCATTTTATGGTGTTTCCCTACCTCAAGGGTTTTGATATAGTAAAGTGGTGGTTTTTTATATGGTTTCATATATCTTATGTGGTGATTGTATTCAGATATATTTGGATCTATTGTGATATTTTTTAGATCTATTCAGGTTCTTAACAAATTCTCGAGGGGAGTTGTTGGCCTTATGGAGTATTTTGTTTTTTTCTCATTTCAAGCAGGTGACTAATTTGCAATTGTGATCCGAATTATTTTTAGAACGAAATGAAAGAAGAGATATTGCAATGAAATATAGATAAAAATTGTCAGAAACATAGAAATACACCAATACATGATTTCTATTAATGAAAGAAATGTACAGAGACTGCAAAAATATAGAGTGTAAGACTCGTTAGAATGGTGGTAGCTTTATCTTTGAGAAGATATGTGACTGCTTTGCTCATTCGCAAGAAGATGAGTACAATGAGGCTCTGAAGTCCTTTTTATGATAAACATGAATGCCAAAACCCTAGACATCCAAAAACCTAACCCTGGGAGATGAAGCGCCAAAAGTCATGTGGGCCATGTTGGGGTAAGTTAGTACATCAACTTCCTGGGGTCATAGCTTTTGCATACGATCTCCATTTTATGCATGTGATAGCCCGTTGGAAAGGTATTTTCGAGAACTATGCATTATTCTATCAAACTCATACTATGTTTATAGTTTTACCATGACAAGCCAAGAAAATATTTTTTATGGACCCAAAACAACCCTTGAAGTACAAAAATATGTATCGAGATGAAAACTTCCAAAATAAGCCAGTTGGAATAGATGGGAGGCCACCAATATCCACCTGGATGTTGTGTAGGGATTCAGGACAACCCCGAAAGTGAAAAACTCATAAAGAAATGTCCCCATTACAGACAAACATGTTGAAATGAAAACTGTCAAGATGAACCAGTTGGAATTTGGAACATGTGAGTGGCCACCAATATCCACCTAGATCAAATTGGTAGGGTATTCAAAATTTATAGTGGATTTTTTTTTCGCTCAAAAACAATCTACAGGTGGCCTCTTTAAAGCCTTGGATGGAAACAATTCGTCATTTGAGCTCCAAGTTCCAGGTGTTTAAGATTTAACATATATACATGGAGTTTAATTTGGAAGGAGATATCCTCTCTAAACAAGCTTTGGATATTGAGGAAGGAAAAATATTTTTTGCTAAGGAGGGAGAATCTGGCGAACAGTCATTTGAAGTTCTGTCTATTTTCTAATTTGGGGTTTGTTTTTGTTTGGTTTCTATGGTACTATGAAAGGGGATGTGAGGTACTAATGAATGCTTTTGTTGGGTCTTTGGTTAGGGAGGATAGTTCTTTGAAGTTGAATTGGATAGTTTTTTTGATCAGTGATATGTTATGTTTTTTTTCATATTTACTAATATAAGTTTTTTTTAAGTTTGGAAAAAAAATTACTAAATTTTACCTTCTATATTTTTATAATTTAATTTTTTTTATGTATAATTATGTCAATGTTAATAATATATTTTTTCCTTTAACAAATAAAATACAAATACACAATATAGTTTGTTTCAAACACTTATGATTAAAAGTTTCTTCTTGGAAATTAATATCATGCCTACAAATTAAATAAAAAAATTGATATTTGTTTATGTCCCACAATAAATTTTGTTTTTCAAATCTTCTAATAACTTTGTTAATGAATATGAACATCCTATCTTTTAATAAAAAATACATTATTTTATTATATAAATATAGAAAACAATACTTATGTGAAATCTAAAATTGACCTTTCCTCATATAATATATGTGAAATCTATAATTTAGCTTTCCGTTACAGACCAAAACTGATGACCAGAACTCTGTCAAACAATGAGGTCGGAATTTTCACATGATGCGAAAGTTTTCGTACCTTTTGTTTCTTATATATATATTTTTTCAAAATTATTGAAATTATAGATTTGAATGGTCAAGATAATTCATTGAATGGTTGAATCACTGAAGTGGGACATGTTGTTTTTCTCAAAGATATCGTGAAGACTTCAAAGTCCACGCTCTGGTTGGATGAACAGGAGCCACTCATTGCGCAAAGCAATGTATAACGCGTTTACTCTAAACGCTTTGCTGAGTATACCTATACACATATACATTCTTTTTCTTTCTGTAACCAACATGAAAGGAGTCTTGTCTTCAACCAAGAAAATGATCGACTTCCATGGAAAGAATTCATCGTCTTTCCTTGCAGGGAAGATTAATATTGTTGTCTGTGTTTATCATATTTGATGTTAATATAGAAATTTGCAGCAGCCTAGATACATAGTGGAGGCAATGGACGACTCCTTACTGCAAATTGAGCAATGCAAATGATAGCAAGTTTGTGAGAAATGTGAAGATATGAAAGTCCCTCACAATCTATCTTGACAAAGAAAAATTCAAAGGCACTCTAACCAAGCTAACAATCTCAAGCCAAATTTCCAATTTCATTTTCTCCATAAGAGCTCCTCTCCTTTTATAAGTTGAAGAGGATAAGATGAGGAGGTTAGGATGATCCCACTAAATCATAAAAGAGAGTAAGATCCAAACTGATCGTAGGCCACGTCACCATAGAAGTTTCTCCTTCTAAAACCATTGAGAAGATGCTCGTTTTTCCCACTTACGAAAATCATCGCACCCCTACAACTAAGCAGAGTGCGATGACATTGCAGGCCAAGTTTAGTACAACATGTGATGATTAAGGATCGTCACACCCCTAGAACCAAACATGGTGGGATGATCCTCCTTATTAGGGTTTTTACAAAGGAAAATATGATTTCATCTCTCACAAAAAGTTCTTCTCCCTTCTTTCCTCGGGAATTCAGGCCACTGATCTCTCTGAAGACAATAGATAGGTTTACATCATTAACGGTCATAGGGATGATGGAAATAATGTGTAACAGAGAGATCCCCAAAGTATGAAGTTAGAACATAGTGATAGCTGAAATACTTTATTGAGTGTGTGTAGGGAACAAGCAACAGTCAGTCGAAAACCTGCCATCAAACAAGGAAATATAGTACAATAATATATCATCACTGAGGTAGGAATTCTCATATTCAGAATAAAAATGTCTCAAAGCATAAATTCCAACATACAAAGATCCATGTCAAGTAATACAATTCATGTCCACCAAACATACACTGTGGATCCAAGCCAATATGACTCAAATCTAAACATAGCCACCAAAAATACACTATGGATCTATGTGTTAAAGATACAAATTTGAACATAGCCACCAGACATACACTATGGATCTATACACCAGTACAATATGAATATACTCCAACACAACCTGAATCTGTTAGAAAAGATTTAGGGTCTTCATCTCCACCACTCTATAGTAGGAATCTAACCATGTGAATACATGTGTTGAAGTCGAACATGGTAGAAACC
>JASDQU010222991.1:13731-25749 GCA_032191745.1 Picea mariana
CTAGCAAGAACCTCTTCTGATACAAGACCAAGCCGATGGTGATGGATGTTGCTGTTGCTGACAAGACAAAGCTGATGGGCCCTCCAGGGCCATGCCCAGGTCAATCCTGCTCTCGGTACTCCATGTCTAGGACCTGTGGGCCTCGAGACATGATCTCCTAGTTATCCCTAAAAAGCGGGGATAATAGGATTAACAACAAGCTAGATAAATCCTATCCTACAAGATGATAGCATCCCTTCAAAGGCCAAGATAACAAATCCAAAGAAAAATTTAGACTAATATTACCTCATAGATTGAGCACAAATTGACATCAAGTATCCACACACATGCATAGCACACCTTTTTGACCTCCAAAGTCTTTTTATTCAAATATGAAAAGTGTTACAATAGTAAGCATCTCAACCCAAGCTCCAACTAACTTGCAATAGGAGAGAATGCTTCAATATATAGGAGAGGAAATGAGTTTATCATGGAGGTGGGCGCACCACTTGGTGAGGAGGGGTGCACCACTTGGAGGGGAAACATATGCCAAGTGCTAAGAAATCGCAGCCACTTGTTCCACAAACTCTTACGAGCTGCCACCTAAAGAGGTGAGGTGGAGTGAAGGCTGCCACCTATCAAACAATGGGTGGGCTCCCATGTGGGTGCGCCACCTCTCTCAAGGAGGGCACATCTCTTTCTTGCACATGCCTAAAAACAACTCATACACATGCCCACTTTATTGCTTTTACCAATGAACATCATCCTCTTGCTGCCACATAGCCTTTAGAGGCTTTATTTCGTCTCCAACATGTCAAAACATGTTTCCTTGATTTGAGCATATGCTAATTTTTTATGATTTTATTTGACTTTTTTGGGTTTTTGGAGTAAAATTAACTTTTAAGTGATTAAAATCACTAATTTTACTCAACCAAGTGGGTACTTAGGTAATATGGGTGCTCTGGGTACAAAAATGAGCACCCCCATGGCATATTAAGTCCCCTAGTACCACTTTTTTAACTATCTTTATTTTTTAATTTAAAAATTGCCGAATTCTGGCAATTTTTTATTAACTGAAAATATTAAAAAAATCCTAAGGGGGACTTAGTACATTTCCATAAGACTCTAGGAGAATGTTTAGCATGGTAATATACATTAGACACTAGGCTTAGATACATGCTCAAGCCTAACCATGGGCATATATTCCAGCTCTAGAGGGATTGAGTGAAAAAACTCGTAAATTATAAATTGCCTAAAAACGACAAAATTTAATTAGTAAGTAAAAAAAACACTCCAGAGTATAACTCACGCTTAGGACTTAAGGTGGCTAAGACCTTTTACAAGTTCATCATGCAACATCTCTTATTACAATTTTTTATGGAAATGTAAAAGAAAAAGGGTTGTCTTTACAACCGGTTGAACTTCTGAACTCTGAATTTTGAACAACAATGTTCAAACTTTGGCGGCTCGCTGGAAGTCCATCCTAGTGCAACTTTGATGGATAATAGGACGAATTGGAGAGAAGGAGGGCATTTTTGAGATTCAAATCTATTCAGTTTGGAGAGGTTATAGTTCAGATCTGACCTGGAGACTTCACCTAGTGACTTGCAGTGTCCTGATCTATCTTCCTAGAGAGTTTCAGGGCATTTGGAGGCCTCCTTCATCAGAGCCGAATTATTAGGCACATTTAGGGTTTCAGGAGGGTGCAACTTCATTGGAGGATTCAACATTTGGAGGAGTTATCCATAGCATTTCGGCCTAAGACTTCAGGAGGGGGATCCTATCACCCCGATCTATCATTTGGTCGAGTTTGGACTCATTTGGAGACTTTCTTCAGTTGGGTTGAATTATTGAGGGTTTTAGTCTTCTACTAGAGAGTGGGCTTTCCAGTTGGGGATTTGGTATTGCTTACGGCCTAGATCTCTTCTTGCATTTGGTCTTCATCGTGTATCCAGCCTTTGGAGGGTTTCATCTTCTTCCTCCCGGGAGCATTTTGTAGCAACTTCTATTATGTTTGTTGGATCCATCTGTTGATCATTCAAGATCTACATCATCCTTGTATCAGGTTCTTATTATTATGAATAAAGATCAAATCTGAATCATTTTGGATTGTCTATCATATTGTTGATCTTGCATATGGTTATGGTATGTTACATTGCTTTATCTTCTTATGTGTTGCTTCAAATACACATATAAACCATCAGTATAACCTTAAGTGCAACCTAAAGAACCATTGTAAGGAAAGTGTTTGACGAAATGCCACACTTAGAAACAGTTTAAAATTCATGCAAAATGTGATGTTTCTGGCATATTGGCTTGGGAACATTACAACCTTGAGCTGAGTTTTCTTTTTAGGAACATTCTTTGCCCCTCTTTCTTATCTTGATTCTTTAGTTTTGGCCGTTTTTGTCTTTGAATCCTTGTCATCATACCCATCTTCCCTCTTCCTCTTCTTACTTTCTTCAGCCTCTTCCTTATCTTCCTGTTCATCTTCTCCCTTTCCTTCATTCGTCTCTTCTTCATATTTCTTTTCCCTTTTTGTCCCCCTAATTTCATCCTAAACTTCTTCTCTTCATTTTTTTTCTTGCATTTCCTCGTTCTTCTTTACCCCTTCATCCTTTGCTTCCATCTCCTCATCTTTCTTTTCCTTCTCTTCGTTTTTTTTCTTGCATTTCCTCGTTCTTCTTTACCCCTTCATCCTTTGCTTCCATCTCCTCATCTTTCTTTTCCTTCTCTTCATTCTTTGTCTCTTCTATTGTCTTCTTTACATCATTTTCCTTATCCCCTTCCTCACTTGCCTTGCCTTTTTCTTATTTGTTTTCATCCTTTCCAGTGTCTATCTGCATCAAATCTAGCTGAATCTTCTTGAACATCCTATTGCTGCAGGAGGAGATTTTCTTTTTTAGGCTCGGGGATATGGGTCTCCTTGTTCAATTCTTCCATCATCTTTTTAATTTTTTCCCCTTTGCTTGTGGCTAGGGTGAAGGTTGACTGCAAGTCTCCCTTCTCAACAACCGGTGTGTCTAGGGTGGCTCCCAATCCTAACCCCTTGGGTCTCTTCTCTATTGGAGTCACCTCAAATGGGCCTTGTTCATGTTTTCCCACTCCTCCCGTTCCTTTGAATTCCATGGCTTTGATCATTCGGCAACCCTTTTTATAGGCAAGGTTTTCTTGACTTTCCCATAGGGAAAGTACTTGAACTATAGGGCTTTGTGGTGGTTGCTCCTCTTTCCATGTCTGAATAAACATAGTCCTTACTAGCTCATATTTGCCCCCATCATCTGCATGGACTTCATCATAGATATTGGAAAATTCTTAATCCTAAAGGATAGTTCTATAAGGGCCTTTTCCTGCCCGAGGTATAGCCTCATTTGCAGGTCCCCATCTTGTTTGTCAAAATTTTCATGCACCGCCTCTCACCTCCTATTCTTGGGCAAGGCAATAAACTTGGTATCAACTTTGGTGATGACCACATCTTTTGGTTTGCAGAATATGAAATATGGTGGGAACATTGGGTTTTCTAGCTGAGGGGGAGGGAAAGTCTCTATTATTGCTTGGATAGGATCTAGCTCAGCAACCATAATTGCCTTGACCTCGTACCATGAATGCCTATTAGCTAATTTTTCCTCCGCGATTTTGTTGTCATGCTCCTTTGGCCTAGGGCTCTTATTTCCTTTTACTATTGACAAAACAAAATAAGGATCATATTTCCAAGTTTGGATATCAAAAAATATGTCTCATCAATATGTGACAACTCTATGGCATACTCCAACAGGAAGATCCTCAGAGTGAGAAACATAAGGAGGTTGTAAGGGGCCAAGTCTGACCCATACATCCTGATCAGTAAAGTCCTCCCCCAAGAACTACCTTGCTCTCTTGATCTTAGATCCCACTTGTAGGTAGGACTTGATCTTGATGTTAATTCTCCCTGGCTACTTTCCCATTATGATTGAAAATGCTACATACATGAATTAATTGACATAATTTGTGAAATATTCTAGGTTGTAAAGTTTGGGAAAACCTCCTGGTTTTGGTGTTGGACTTTCGTCAAACACTTTGCATGCTTCTGTATTTATGGCTGTAGATGAAAAATTGGTTGGACAGCAGGCTGTCTCTTTGTTTTGTTTGCTGTTTGATGGGTTTCCTAACTCCTTATACCTCCCCAATGCAGTGTCTAGTGTATTATTTCATCATTGGACAAAACCCATAAAATTATAATGAAAACATTCATATGTAGAGGGACAATTTCACTAAACAATGGCTGTTGTTTTATTTAATATGAATGCTGTACCATTACAATAAAAATGAGGCAGAGGTACCTCTCAAAAGGAAGTGAATGCTTGCTACAGGAAGCTTGAAACCTCCATGTCACACGCAGCCAAGAGATAATGCTCCAATATACCCACACGAACTGTCAAGAGAGGGCGCTGATATATGGGTATGGTTCTGTCAGCAGTTTGAGTGATATAGCCGTCCCAAACTCAATGGTAATCCTCCCTATTGTGCAAGGTACAGTCAGCAAGAAGAGTCGACCCACAGCCCGCCTCCACACAGCTCAAAGAGGAACATGCAGCCTCTAGCAGAAGAACACGACCAGCCAAAGGAACACGCAGCCTCCAAGGAAAACCATCCAGCAGTAATCTCCAATAGATATCACGCCTCAACAAGGGATCTACGACTTGAATGCTGGGTAACTCGGCTCCCTTAAATCACACACAGTAGAGAAGTAGAGAGTGCGTTTAACTCAAGGAAAAACGCCCAATATCTCCCCACATGCCACAGAAGATTGCCTTCTCTCTTGCCAAATCTGCAATGAAACCTTTCTTCAATGAAACTCTCCGAATCACAATGCCGATGTCTGCAAATGAAAAGCCTGAATGGCTTCCCCGATCTTCGGCTAGGAAGGTATTGTTTCAACCTCAAAACCGAATTTTCTCTCCAAGGGTCTCGAAACCCTCGTCTCAAGCTCGCAAGCTTTCTCCAAAACAATTTTTCAAAATGAATCGTCAATAATGTCTCTCCAACCTTCCACCATCCTTTTTGTCTTTCACTTTTTCTTTTCCTCCATTAAATATTTATTTAATTAATAATTGGAGAGAAATACCCTCAAAGAGGGGTTTAATATTAATAAACTCACTTTTCCTAAGTTTCACTTTATAATTCGAAAGTGACTTTACCAATATCATTTCCCTAGCTTGTCCGTCTAATGGTTTACGGGAAATTGGGTAAACCACCACGGTATTCTCTCTGCCTAGGGGAAATGGGACATTACAATTTGACAAGGATGAGCCTTGAGCTTTTTTTTAACCCTTGGTAAGCAATAAATGCATCTTTGCAGTACACTCTCTTTGACTTGCTCTAGCCTAGGTGGGCCAAAGAGGATTTTTGATGAAACATAAAAAGATAGACAAGGGAGGAAGGATAGCGAAATAACTTGTCAATTTGGAAATTGGCCATCTAGTACCTCATACCCTTGGTGATGGCTTTAACGTATTTGAAAGGGAAATAGAAAGGAGGTTGGTCTACTGGGGGCTTTTGATCTGGTCATAATTTCAAGACTAGGGCATTTCTCTAATCTTTGGATAGGTTGAGATATCTATTTCTTTGAATTTTTGGTGAAAATAAAGTTGTGATGAGTGAGGTGCCTAAGATGGTGAAGAGGGAATTTGTAGTGATGGTGAAAATTACTTGGGTACGATCTGTAGACATGACTGAGGAAGTTGTCAGGTCACAATTTCCTGTGCATAGATTCAAAAACTCTAGAAAAGGATAGGCCTTAGGGATAAAGTGTTGGGCAAGGTCGAAAGACTAGTAAGGTGTCCTTACACTTTATTGCAGAAATCAACCAAGGGTGGCCCCTATTATCTGGTAGGGGGAGGAAAATTGGAGGATTGGGTCTACTATCTTGTTGAAATTTTCAATGAATGGCGGAAGCTTTGAGGATTGAGTGTCACTTAGGTTAGAGCAGTGGCTCAAAGACTTGGTGAAGGATTCCTTAGAGGAAGTCTTCTTGGCTCTTGGCATGGTGAAAGATTATTTTCAGAGGGGAAAAATTGAAAAGGTGGTGAGTGGAAAGACTTAACTAAGAAAACGCTAGGACCTAGATAATGTTTGTTGTTACTGGCTTGAATGGTCGTGGGGGCATCAAATTTTGACGGTGGGATTGTTGGATGTTGTAGGTTCTTGATTTTTCTCTAGATCGTTGGTTTTCCTTCAATATATAGTAGAAATGAGAGGAGACTTAGTATCTTGTTTTAATGGTGAAAAAATTCCTCGATGTGCAGGCATTGAACCAACATGTTTCTACTAATGATCTTTTTTGTACCATAGCTGTCGTTTTCCTTTTGTGGGCTAGAACAGGTGGCAACTTCCTGTGGGCCGAGAGGATCTGGTAGATGGAATCTCAATTGAACGTTTATGTCATTAGCTATCTATGATATTCTAGGAGTGAATCCTCGTTGATTTAATCTAAGTCATTGATCTTCATTAGTTGGTGGTGCCTCCACTAGTGATCTCTATTTGCATTGCCACAATTTCTTACACTAAGGAGGGGTAGATACCCCCACCAATCATTTTTGGGCTATTGATCACTATTAGCAGGCAAAATCCCGACCCTTCGTGACATCCCAGGACCTTTTCCTCTATTTCCCTATATCCCCTATGAATCAGTATAAGACGTTAATTTTATCTCATGGGAGTGTTCTTAGTCTCTAACTACGCCACAATATTTTATACTAGAAGTATATCCCTGATGATGGATTTTGAGCCCTTGATCTCATCTAGCGCGAAATGTCTCAACCATTGGCAATACCTTAGGTTCTTTCCTATCATCGATGCACCCAACCTTGTGGATGAAGACAAACCATAGATCTATTTTTGTGGGGAGAATCCTAGTTGTTTGTGACTCTTTGCAAATTCTGCCCCCCCCCCACCTTTCCAGGACACCCCATGAATGAACCATTACCATTGATCTCATTTGGTGGGGGAGATCATGACTGTTCATGATACCTTATGAATTTGAGCCCCACTTTTTTGTAACCTCTCACAAATGATTCACGTCCCTTGATCTGTTTTTGCAGGAGTTATCTCAACCATTCGTGGCACTTTATATTTTGGGCCTCCGTCCACCTTAACATCTCATAGATGGCTTTCAATCATCAGTCCGCCTCAATGAGGATGATTGAGGATGTTCTCAACACTTTGACATTTTTGAGTCCTTGATGGACCTGACCTCCGTGAATCAAGGTGGATTGTTGATCTAGCTTCGCAGGGATGATTAGGGTTGTTCACGATAATTTGGTCTTTATGCTTCGTTGATAGACCTGACCCTGCTTGTGATCCTTGATTGTTGATCCACTCTTGCAGGAATGATCACAACCGTTGGTCTCTCCTTTGCAAAAAATGCCTATTCTTCACCTGTAGACCTTTGAAAATGAATTTCCTCGGAGATTTCTGTAGGGATCTCACAACCACTTAAGGGGTTGATGCTGCAGATGGGGAGCCCAAAAGCTATTGGAGCTTGGCAGGATTTTGTAATGTTCCTGACTTGGATAGTCTAGGAAACTCTGCTAATGTGTGTGTAGGATTAATTGTTTACAACATATAAATGAGCATTTAAATAATAACGGTGACAAAATACTGCAAAGCTTATATTATGAAATCTCTGTGGAGTACAAATGTCGAATGCGGATGAATAAAATAAATCACTCGGCTAGATCAATGACAAAAAAATCTTAACTGGAATACAATAGAAACTAAAAAAATAATACCCGATACTCGAAGAATGTTGTGGAATGCAATGGATGAGATGAACAATTGCTGTGGATATGACAGCTCATACAACAACTGCCGCAAGTCTGGAAAGTTTGCCTTGGTGGCTATACCTCTCAGAAATGCTTGGAAACTGTCCCAAACAATGCGCCCTACTCTGTCTTACAGTCCTGGTGACTGTTCGGACCTCAACTGGTGTATTTGGTCCCCGGATCGATCCCCCTGGGGGAAATGCGCCCCCTCTGCTCTGGAAAACTGTGCCCTAGTGATTCCACCGTCGAAATCAGCTGTTGTGTGTCTCAAACTGATCGCCCAGGTCTACTGTGAAATGGGTCGAAAGGATTTCCCTGGATCTGAATTGATGATCGCTTGGGAACCCCGAATGTGTCCTCCCCAAGTGTCGCACTCCTAATGTCCGAAAAGTGTGCCCCGGATGATTCCTCCATTGGAATCTGACGAGGAACCAGGCAAAAGATGTGCCTTGTCTTCCTCTCAACTGGGTTGGGAGGAATCTCTGAACTCTCCCTAAAAGGGACAAGTCGATCCACTGAACCTCCTCAGAAGTTGCGCCCTTGCTGCTGCAACCTGTGAAACTACTGTTGAAGATCAATGGAAGATCTGTGTGACCTCCCCGGTGACTAGGGTGTGTCTCTCAACATCGAAATCAGCCACTGGTGTATTCCTCCTGGAATCCACTTAGCTACCTCTCCTGAGATGCGCGTCTCTCCTCAATGACAAGTCAAAATCTGCATAATGATGAATTAGGTTGCTTTACCCTTCCTTTATAGCTTCCCGAAACCCTGATTCATTGTTGGCCTTTTCCCTCCAAGTGACTTTTACCTTATTTTATTATTCCTTGATTAAATCACTTAATTAATTAATTGATTAACCATTTTACCTCTAAAAAGTGATTTATCTATCCTTAGGGATTCTCCGGCCACTGAAAGTCACTTCTCATCATCTTATCTTGTAATGCTCTTCCTTCCGATTCTGATGAGATATTACACTAAGAGGTTTCTCCAAGTAATATGCCCATTATGACCTTCTTAGTGAATTTAATTAGTATATGACCCATAATAACTCAAAATTATGGAAATCGTCGGAATGCAACAGAACCAAAGCCACACTGTGCAGAATGAATCCTAGTGATGAACGATGCAAGTCGGGCCCAATAAAACCTCTCAATATCTTCCGAACTCTCTGTCACCCCTATCTGGCTACTCTGGTAGGCATAACACTTTGTAATGTAATAATGTCCAAAAATGGGGACATTACAGATTTTATCAGAGAACTTTGGGTGAGGAAAGGTAAACGCTTTGGGAAGGGAGAAAACTTGTAGGGCCTACCATAAAAATGGAAACATAGGATCAATTTGAGAAATTCGTGCAAGGGCCCGAGTGTCAATTTTTTTTGCGGTGGGTGTCCTAGAGGAACAACACATGCCCCACATGCAACAGAGTGTGTGGGCTAGGTGAATCTTCCACACATTACAACAATGAAAGGAATAAAGACAGGTATGCTAAGACCGGGTCAAAGAACGGGAATCCATAGTTTAAAAAAATTGAATGAAATGAAATTTGTTTTTGAAGAAGGGTTGAGGAGTTTCCAATCCCCATTATCACAATAGGAACCATCCCTGGGTGGTGGGCTGGCAGGGAACCACCCCTTGGTGATGTGGGCCACACCACATCTACCCCAGTTATTAGCTTCGTGTGTCATGAAGGGGAAACCGAATGTTTTTGTATGGTACTAAATTGTTCTTTAATTGTGATGCATTTTGAGTTCATTATCATCATTGTAGTGTTTATATGTGAGCAGAAAATCACTACTTAGACTGGATGATAGGTATTACAGTGTCAAGTGATTATCATATATTTCATGTTGCATGAATGTGTTTGATGTTGCAGGTCACGGATTGTTAGTGTTGGGGTGAGTTCCTTTGCAGCATTAGTGGGGTTGTTTCCTACTTGGTTTCATCAAGGCCTTATTAAAAGATTACTTGGGCGTTCATGGTCTTCTGATGCAGTACATGTTGCATGCACTTATCTTCTTCGGGTAAAATCTCTTTTGCCATTAATCTTTGATTGGTAGTCATCTGAGTGTTTCTGCAGTTAACATGCATGCTACATTAGGTAAAGACCCTATTTATCAAAATTCCAGAAATATTGTCTTCAAAATTCAATTACTTTATAGTACATCATAATGTGCTACTGTCTCTCAGTATTAAGATTGGCATGCAATCCTAAGGACTGAACATTTCGGATAATACTAAATAAAAGTTAACATACACATCCAACTTTCACATTGTTCTTGGGGATTTGCCTAAATTATCTGCATAGACATTATTAGCTAAAATGTTACTGCTATACATCACATAGTTTCTCAAGTTCATACACCCATTCAACATTGCAAAGGTGAGAGATTTCCTTTCATGGTAGGAATGGATGACAAATTCTCCATGTCCTTTATATTCATCAAGTCATTCCTGCCATCAACTACCAACTTTATAACCTGCTTTCTTTTACTGACACATTAGTAATTTTGGATATATGGTTGGTGTTTCCTGATTATGTGAATAAACATAAGACTTGTAACTTTTTATACATTAAGCACATATCAAATCTTTTCTTTTTCAGGAGGCACTGAGATCATCATTTTATTCTCATAAATTAAAAGATATAGAGAAATTTGTCCAAACACTAGACTGGGCTAATTTATGTTTTGCTAGTAACTGGTGATTTTAAAATTTTTGTACGACACTGCCACTGCAAATATAATATGCTTCCTTTACTTCTACTATTAAATTCATTACAAGGTAACTGTTAACATCCCGACAAGGTCAGAAAACCAAAGATTCGGCAACTAAAGATGGTAGCTACAAATCAATTGAACTGGATGTTTATGACAAGGTGATATGGTTTTAAGCAGACTACTTCCTTGAGGTTCGCATTAGCCTGCTGGTAGTGATCATTATAGGTGTGCATGAATTGCACCTCAATAAACTTGTTGAGGAGACACTATCCTTCCTTGAAAAGAGCTTCTATACAAGAGTGGGTAACATTGAAGTTGCCTCTAACTGTCTCAATGACTAGTTTTCAACATCCCTGCACTAACAATTCAGAGATTTCTCTTTTGAAGGCAATCTTAAGGCCTCTTATTTTCCGGTGTATTCTGCATCATCATTAGGTACTTTTTCCATGCCTTCAAGTCATTAAATTTTATATTACTAAATTCGTTTGTCAAATTGCCACTTAGATCATACTAAACTAGGGTTTTCCTGGAAGCCCCATCAATGATGAAACCTTAATTGAGTAAAAGCTACTGGAATGATTTCTATTATAGGGTGTGTTGCCGTCCTTATACACACTTGCAAACGTGGACTAAGTCTCAATCCACTTAGTGTGTCCTTGGAGGCACAATGCCTAAGTTCAAGCCCATTGTCACCTCGACTTGAACTCCTTCCATCTAGGCTTACTCCTAAGGAAGCCAAGGGGGGTAGACCCTAGTTACTATGTGAGTTATTAGATGAAATCTAGGAGTTAATTTTAATTTGTTAAAGGTTAGGGGAAACTAGCCTATATGAGAGGCAAGCAATGCAAATGCAAAACTTTAATGCAAAAGCAAACCTTTCCCTAAGACAACTAAGACTAGTGCCTAAGGTTGGGCGATGGGGTCAATTAAGTTACAACAAGAGATCTAAGTACAAAACAAAGAATAACTTTACAAATTAGATTAGATACACAAGAATTATAATTGCAACAAATAAAGAATAGTTAGATGATTAAACAATATACAAAAGTACAACTACTTACAAATGAAATGAGATAAGCACTAGTTAGATCTATTATACCAATGAACTAACCACTTGATAGATTTTGCAGAAAAGCAAAGGAGAGATCTCAAAGATATGTTCACCACAATTATACCATGTGCAAACCAAGCTTGAAGTGCCCCAATGAAAGGTGCGCAACTAGAAACACAAGTGCACTTAAGAGGAACCAAGAGATGAAAGTAAAGCCACCAATGGGCACAAGTGCGCAACTCAAGAGACGAAAGATAGAACTTGAAAGAGAAGCCTGCACGGGCACTAGTGTGCAACTTAAGATAAATTACTCAATCACAACAATGCTCAATTATAATACTTGAAAGATAATGCTTGAAGTAAAGGTTGCATAAAATAAAAGAGCATAGTCCACTTAGATAAGATTAAGGTGTTAAGGCTTAGGTTATTGTGAATGAGTTTTAGATTTGAAATTAGTTAAGTTGCAC
>JASDQU010222992.1:0-12342 GCA_032191745.1 Picea mariana
CATTGTTTGAGGGTGAGTATACAGAGAAGGTGTTGGAGAGGTTTAAAATGCAGAATGCAAAACCAGTTAGTACACCTTTGGCCAGCCATTTCAAATTAACTAAGGAAATGTGTCCCAAGACATAGGAGGAGATAGAATACATGTCCAGGGTCCCATATTCATCAGCAGTTGGCAGCTTGATGTATGCAATGGTTTGCACAAGACCAGATATTACACATGTAGTGGGAGTTGTGAGCAGGTATATGAACAATCCAGGTAAATAACATTGGGAGGTAGTAAAGTAGATTCTCAGGTATTTGAGAGGTACTACTACACATGCATTATGTTTTGGAGGTTCAGACACTTTTCTACAGGGATATGTTGATTCAGAGATGGTAGGTGATAAAGATAGTAGGAGGGGCACCACAAGGTATGTTTTTACTATAGGTGGAACAACAGTAAGTTGGATTTCGAAACTACAAAAGGTTGTTGCACTTTCAAAAATAGAGGCAGAGTATGTTGCTACTACAGAGGCTAGTAAAGAGATGATGTGGTTACAAAGGTTTATGGAGGAATTGGGAAAGAAGCAGGAGAAAAACAGGTTGTACTATGACAGTCAGAGTGCCATTCACCTTGCAAAGAACTCAACCTTCCATTCGAAGACTAAGCATATAAAGTTGAGGTACGACTTCATATGATCCACCTTGGAAGATGGACAATTGAAGTTGGAAAAGATACACACTAGCCAGAATCCTGCAGACATGTTAACAAAGGGAGTAGCTAGGGAGAAACTGAGTTCCTGCTCAGTTTCAGTTGGTCTTCAAGAATGAAGATGAAGATGATAAATTTTCTAGGTCCAAGAAGGTTCAGATTCTATCATATACAATAGCGGTGGAGTTGTTGAGATCAGTCTCCAACTGAGAGATTGTTGGTTGTGGAGCATGATTATCTTCCTGATTTAGAGGTCTTTTACCTTCAGTCGTGTTTATACCCCATGAAGTATTTACACCCTAGAAGTATGTACACTCTTCCTTGAGGGGGAGTGAAAAGAGGGGGTACCCCCTCTGCAGGGTCCAGGGGGGCTATCCCCCCAGCTGGGGGGTCTGGGGGAGAAGCTCCCAAAGCAAAAATTGCCTTGTAAAAGCATATTGTAATTTCATTGTAAATATGGACTGTTCATTATAAGGTCGCAGATCTAACGATAGAGATTATGTTAGGGTATTTTACCCTAGAAGGTAACCCTCTTTTATGAGGGAAATTTATTATGGCTATGGATGTTGGTGAGTATTTTATTCTGAGAGAGGAGACTATGAGAGAAAGAAGAGGAAGTTACAGTGGGCTTTGTTGTAGGTTGTATCCCTTCATTTTGTTGGATAATAATAAAGAAATGACCTGGCAATTTCTCTGGTGGACGTAGCCCACACAGGGTGAACCACATAAATCTATGTCTCTCTTGTATTGTGTATCTTCTGTGTTTTGTTTCCACATTTGTTTTATTTTATCGCTCCACGATCCTATTTTTCTAACAGTTTACTGGGTTCTCTTCAACAGATGATGTTGTTTCATTCCTTTCATGCCGAGTACATATGGTCTCGTACCCATAGTGTGGATCCTGCTGTGAGGGGCCATCACCTAAAAAAATAAAAATAAATAAATTTATATGGCCAATTTTTAAATATCATTGAAGTAGTTCATCAATATAAAAAAAAAAACTTTGCACTGTAATTATTTACCTAGTCCTCTACTCAGCACCATTGGAATGGCTTCTGACCTGTTCACCTGATATTCAGGTCAAGGATGATCATCTATGACATTATTTGCCATTGAAGCGTCAAAATTTATAAGTACAAAATTATTAAGTATATGATTAATATATAGACATTTTACCGTCCTTGTCCTCAGTCACATGAACATCTTGGGGCTGCACTTCACTGGGATGGGGCTGCTAGGGAGCACCATGATATTCTGGCAGTGTTTCACTATCAACGCTATGTTTTTTAGTACTAATGGTTTCATTGATAGTGTTTCTCCCTTGATTAAAACAAAGTAAGACATTAAATTATGGATGATATCAAACATTTATGTATTTTATAACTAACGAAAGGTTAATGTGGATTGATTTTTATTTACCTTATCCCACAAATTGGATCTTGGGGTCTGTCCCATGCTTTTCTTATGATCAACCATGGCTTTATAACCATACTTGTAACCAATTTGGAGGTCTTCCTCCGTGTTTTTAGTTCCAAAGTCGTCACCCTGCATTGCATAAGGGTATTTTTTTTAATGTTTTTTGCTGCAATTACCTTAAAGTTGTAAGGTGATACAAGTAATATTCTTAATATGTGTGGGTACTTACAATTCGTGACTGTAACCATGAGTAGCCGCCCTGGCCTAGCTTTTGTTGTCCATGTTTGTCAATCCTTCCTTTGGTTTCCTTCAAAGTGTCAGGCAATCTATCATCAAAATTTTCAAGTATGTTATATATAACCACACTTTTATTTAGATCTAAAGAAAAATAAAGCTAGTATTGAATTCAAAAATTTGTAATTTACCTTGGTGTACCAGTTATTTTTTCTCATGTTTTTTTCAAAATATTCTCTTTTGTATCATCAATGATCGCCTTCCACTCCCTCTCTCGAATTGAGGGAGGACGCTCATACCTAAGATTTCTTGCCAAGCTTCATCTATAAACATCTCGGGTATATTTTAAATATTCACCCACTACAGATGTGACCACTTTTGTATTCAACATGTCTCACCAAAGAGGCCTTCAAGATAATCCATAAGTTCCTTTTTGAGGTTGGAATTCTGGCAATTCCACCTCATGCGTAAGGTTGCCCCAAAAATAGACAAGGCCTTGCTCTCTACATGCCTATNGATCATTAATTTAAAATTAATAATCTAGATGATTTTTGTATGAGGACAACATTAGACGATTAAAATATGAATTAAAACTACCTGGTAGTCTTGATTGTTTTAATGGAAGTCCATTATCATCGACCAAAAATGTGCACGGAAGGGTCCCCATGCTTATCACACATCTAGCTCTAGGAAATGCAACCATCTCAACCACGTCACTATGATCCTCATCTCTGCCACCATATCTAGACTCTGATCGAGGTGTGGATGCCTATCGATGCATGTCATGGCTCCTATCTAAATGAGGTGTGGAAGATGGAGAAGTAAATAGTGCTCTAGCAGATGTATGATCGCCTGCATTAGGACTCTGTAGCTTCTCTGTAGTGCCACTACTACCAACCTCGAGCTGAACAGGCTTTAAATAATCATTTATAGGAAAGAATTTTTTTCCCATGAGATAATGTAAAAGTTAAAGAACAAAGTATCATAATTGAAAATATGAGTGCATTCAAAAAAAAAAAAAAAAATTATGGTTATTACCTTATATGTGTTAAGTTGTGACATAAGGAGCTTGATCCTTTCTTTGACGTCCGAAGTTTGTTTTGGACAATTTAAAAAGCTAACAAGTTCCTTTTTATCTTTAATGATATTTTTTTTTAATAAGAGCATCGGATCAGTGCAAGAATAAAACCCCTCCTCATCGGCAAAATCATGATCCACACAGCCTGCTGACTACATATAATTTCAGCAAAAACAATGTTATTTCAATAAAATTATATAAGAAAATAACAAAAAAAACGTAAAATGAAAGTGGAAATTGATAATCATTTACATCTTCTGCGGCTGGCCCTTTTCCACAATCATCCTACCACATCAAAATATAATTAGAACCCCCAAATATTTAAAAAATTGTTAATGATAACAAAAAAATAATGTTAAAGATAATATTTACAACAATGTTAAAGATAATAAAAAAATATAATGCAATAAGTAGAGGTTTCTTAAAGAGGTGTTGCATAAGAACCCACACACTATTAGTCAATGTTTATATTCGATTCAAATGGTAATCCACTAATAAATCTTTCCTGGGAGATATCTTTTTACTGTGCACAAGACTACCCAATTATCTTCACATCCGTCAAATATGAAATTCGGTTGTTTGTTTGTTGTCCCAGGTCGTGTGTTGTTTATAAACCCTGTGATATTGCCGGAAGCTTTAGGCCTTCCATCAATATAGATAGCCATTCCCTTATTTTTATCCTTGTTTATTACTTGTATATAATTTGTAGTGAGTGCATATCTCTTCATACTTCGCATGTACCGGGCCAGCCACATCCAATCGTTATAATTGTAACATGGTTCGACATAGTCCATCAATTCAGTTACTATATTGTATTTTACAATTATTCCATCCATGGAAAATAGCCCCAATCCATGCAGGGAGGATGGTGCAATGTGATATGTCCTATTGTTGACAACAAAGTCAACATCTATAGGATGTAGTTCCTTAGGTACCCATTGCTTCACCATATTCTTATACCTAAGTGGAAAATCTATGTCTCCTATGCTCTCATCATCATAAGATCATGATCCTCCTTCGACAAGAAAAAATTTCATGCATCTACAAAATTTTATTCTGACTTTTCCACCTCTGGTCCTTATTTTCTTATCATATCTACTAGATGCAATCGCATTTCCAGCCTCTATTTGTCCTAAGATTTCCTCACTCAATGAAGAAATATATGATAGGTACTTGTTTTGTTGTACCTTCAGTTGCATGTGCATGTGTTGTTAGTTAGTAGTCCATCATCATATTCACAGTTCTAAATAAAAAATTTATATCTTTAGTTTTGGATACACAATTAGACTAGGGTGCAATTACCAATGTTAGTGGTCAACCACCTAATTTAATGTGATATCCATCTTTATTTTGGACATGATATTAATAACATATTAAAAATGTGAAAACACTAAGGACGTGATAAATTTATCATATGGATCTAAGAAAAAAATAGTATTAAGGTTGTTCTTTGTTGGATTTATGCGTATTGAACCTAAACAAAAAAATTTCACTTGAACTTGATCAATTCCATAACTTCTAGAAATGGTATAGAAAAATATAAATACTATACTAGGATAACCCAACTAGGCACCCTCTACTCAAGGAAGAGGAACCGCATGACACAAAACGCCTCTAATTTTTGCTAAACCCCATGTGTTGCATTGTCAACTCCCACAAGTCCATCGTAAACCCCAATACTATAGGGAAAAAATAATAGTTTTGTAGGAATCAAAGAAACCAAGGGTTGAACATGGGTATCTACCTAATCCATGTTGCATGACAAGCACAGACCACCAAATCCAGACAAAAACAAAAACACATGCTAAACCATATTGCATGATAAACCTATGGAATTAAATAAGGAATTAAGGGTGGCAAGGGAATTGGTGGTAAGATAGGGTATCTACCTAATCCATATTGCATGATAAGTGACACATATTCCACATGCATTTGGCTGCATGGGCATCATTCATGAAGATGTTATGATGACTTTTGTTTGCATTTAGTATAAAAAATAAGGTGAAACACATTCCCTTAAACCCTACCTCCCCATCATCTTAACAATTGACCCCACCATTACATACTTATCACCTTAGGACCTCCATCTCAAATACTGACAATACAAATGGAGGTCACGACTAGAGATTTTATGGTAGACCTAGACGTTATTCATAAGGATATTATGATGAAATTGTTCATTTGTACATTGAGAGGAATTGCAACACATTAATGGTTTCGTAAAGATTGTCCAAGGGTTGTGTCTTCAATTTCAAGTTTCATCAAAGCAATTTGCATTATTTTGAGAATGTGAGTAGGCTCTTGAAGAATTCTATGACGAGGATTTTTTTCTTCAACATTGCATGGAAAGAAGGAAGAAACTTGATGACACTTTGCAAGCCTATCAAATAATCCCATGGATATGATTTTCAATAAGTTTGTTGAAAGGTATAAGGCAATAAATTATTGGTCGATGTTGTAGAAAAGAAATACCTTCAGAGTGATGATCAACCCATCATGTTATCTAAAGAGTTGTCAGAGTATCATGTAGTAGGGGAACAACCCCTAGTCACCTCCATCCTTGCAACAAGCCCCACTTCTACCAAATGATTTGGGCATTAGAAAGTATCTCTATGGTCAAGAAAGGCCCATTGGAGGCATAACACATGCTTCATGGACATTGTGGCTACAAAAGAAGGAAATACATGACCTTAATGGTTGACTAATTAAGCAAAAAGAAGGACAAATTCACTTGGAAGGACAAATTTTTATGTTATATTTGATGATGATGAGGTCATCCCTAGTAGGAGGGGATCCAAATGAAAGAAAATTTAATTAATAGAAACAACTTTAAGTTATTTTTAGGTTGGTCCTAACCTAAAGTCACAATTAAACATTGTTTTAAGTTTGTACAGGTTCACCCTAACCCAATGGGTAGCCAACCTGTTGATTCACCTTCCAAGTACAATAGAGATTATAGAGTTCTCTCACACCCCACAAGGGAGTGCAATGCCCATGTGGATCTAGTTGCTACCCCCTAAAAATGTGGGTGTCATCCGAGCACAACAAAACATCCTTAGACTTCAATGGTAGTTACAAGTTGTGGAGGCTATGCACTTTATTCCATCTTTCCATAGCACTATTCATTGTCCAAGGTGTGGAGAAATATGGTTGGCTTGTTGGAGGATGTTCTAGAGGAAAATTTTACCAAGAGATTCCATTTTGTTAGACTTGGCACATTTGAGGCATGGATGCATGGATTTCATTACATTTTTGTTGCATCATTGATGAAGAGCCTTGCTCCAAAGATTGAAAGCAAGGCCCAAAACCCATGGCTAAATGAAGCACTATGTAGAAGATGAATTCCACACTTCAATAGGTGGCTAAAGAATGACATATGGTAAGAAAAAACAAAAAATGCAAAAAAAATGCCTATAATGGAGACAGTTCAAAGTAAGGCATGTGAAAAAAAAAGAGCTAATGGAGGAACATATTTCTTGAAATTGTGCCATGTGGCATTAGAAAGTATATCTATGGTCAAACAAGGTCCACTGGAGGCATAAAACATGCTTCATTGGCATTGTGGCTACAAAAGAAGGAAATAAATGACCTTAATGGATGACTAATTAAGCAAAAAGAAGATCAAATTCACTTGGAAGGACAAATTTTGATGTTATAGTTGATGATGATGAGGTCATCCCTAGTAGGAGGGGATCCAAATGAAAGAAAAATTAATTAATAGAAACAACTTTAAGTTATTTTTAGGTTGTTCCTAACCTAAAGTCACAATTAAACATTTTTTTAAGTTTTTACAGGTTCACCCTAACCCAAAAAAAAAACGAGTATAAGTGCCACATCAAAGAAGAATTAGAACATTTTATGTTGAGCACTCAAAAGGTTTGATGACCATGGCATTTGTTGGGAGATTTTATAGGAAATATTGGTAAAGGTATCTCTTTGAAACTGTGATTGGGTGAGCATTAGAAGCCTATGTTGGGGTACTTGTCATCCTTTCATCTTCTTGTAGGTGGTTGGGTATGTTTTCTAGTGCAATCTAAAGAATATGCAACCCTTTTGTTGGAAAATGACTAGTTATGGGGCCCATCAGGTTTATGTCTCAAGAGGTGAATGTTGGGTTTTGACCCACAAAGGGAACCTACATTCATTCAAAAGATATGGGTGTTGTTGCCTGGTTTACCCATTGAGCTTTGGAATAACAAGATATTGCAGGGAATAGGAAATACCATTGGTCGATTTGTTTCTTTGGAGGATCGATGTATGGAGAAGGAAGATGGCATGGTTGGGTGTATTTTGGTCGAATTAGACCTTATAGAATGTCTATTATAAAATTGGATATGGATACAAAATCGAGAAATTGGAAATTCCAACATAAAATAGAGTGTTGGAGACTCTTTTTTTGTTGTGTGTTTTGTCATAAAGTTGGGTGTCTAAAGAATTATTCTCATCAGGTCATATGAGGTCATCCCTACTAGGAGGGGATGCAAATGAAAGAAAATTTAATTAATAGAAACAACTTTAAGTTATTTTTAGGTTGGTCCTAACCTAAATTCACAATTAAACATTGTTTTTACTTTGAACAGGTTCACCCTAACCCAATGAAAAAAAGAATATAAGTGCCACATCAAAGAAGAATTAGAACATTTTATGTTGAGCACTCAAAAGGTTTG
The DNA here is from genome assembly GCA_032191745.1 of Picea mariana. NCBI lineage: Eukaryota > Viridiplantae > Streptophyta > Pinopsida > Pinales > Pinaceae > Picea > Picea mariana. The sequence goes on from JASDQU010222992.1 coordinate 8,086, forward strand.
ATGACCATGGTAGTTGTTGGGAGATTTAATAGGCAATATTGTTAAAGGTGTCTCTTTGAAACTGTGGTTGGGTGAGAATTAGAAGCCTCATGTTGGGGTACTTGTCATCCTTTCATCTTCTTGTATGTGGTTGGGTATGTTTTCTCGTGCAATCTAAAGCATATGAAACCCTTTTGTTGGAAAATGACTAGTTATGGGGCCCATCAGGTTTATGTCTCAAGAGGTGGATGTTGGGCTTTGACCCACAAAGGGAACCTACATTCATTCAAAAGATATGGATATTGTTGCTTGGTTTTCCCATTGAGCTTTGGAATAGAAAGATATTGGAGGGCATAGAAAATACCATTGGTTGATTTGTTTCTTTGGAGGATAGATGTATGGAGAAGGAATATGGCATGGTTGGGTGTATTTTGGTCGAATTAGACCTTATAGAAGGTCTATTATAAAAATTGGATATGGATACAGAATGGAGAAATTGGAGATTCCAACAAAAATTATAGTGTTGGAGACTCTTTTTTTGTTGTGTTTTTTCATGAAGTTGGGTGTCTAAAGAATGATCCTCATCAGTCAGCATCTAGAAAGGATTCTACATAACCTGAAACATTAACTACAACAACATCTCTAGATAAAAGAGGTATGTATATCTCATACATGTTCTTGCACCTTCATAATGTTCCTAGTGGATTCTCGATTACAATTGGTTATGAGGCTACTACTAAACATATGGACTTAACAAGTGATGGTCCTCCTTCGATGTTTGAGTCCCTAATTGGATCAAAATGGGTTGAGGGAAGGTCTGGCTCAAAAGAGTTATTATAGGAGCTGGGGGAGATCATTTAGAATAAGAGTGTTCTGGGGGAATGTAGTGTACCCTCTGTATATATGAGATTTGCTTCTAATGATACTAAGTTGGTCCATGTCCAAACAAATAATGTTTTGGTTAAAGAGACTAAGTCACAATCCCTTCTACCCACAAATGACCCTAAGAAGAAGTCTAAAAAAAATTCCTTAAAGTGCTTATGTTTGTTAAGATCATTAAAATAATTTGAGATGGAGCCAAGGAGGTTGGTGGGGGGACTAGCCATGGATAGGAAAATTCCTTCTACTATTGAAACGAAATCAGATATATCATTGGCTAAGTGTCAAGCAAGGAAAGAAGTAAGAGAGGGTAAACAACTCACCATCAATGGGGTCTTTAGAGAAGGGAAGACATAAAAATTGGTTACAAAATTATCATTATTTCACTAAATTCTAGAGGGGTTGGGGGTGCCCACAAACAGTTATCCATCAAATGAATGTTCTAAATTTACCAACCTAATGTTATGATGCTACAAGAAATTTACCAACCCAATGAAGAGCTTTGTGTGCATTTAAAACGGTAAAATTCCCACTCAATTATTTTTGGTATTTTTCTTGGTTTTGCGGTGTTGGCCTTTCGTCAAACAATTTTCCACTGAAATGTTTATAGAGGTTGTTATGAATTTACTCATTGTTGTAGAATTTTTTTATGAATTCCTGAGTGTGGAATTTGAACAAACACTTGGACTGTAGGATATTTCACACTGTTTGATTGCCCAATTAGAAGTTATGGCATTTTAGATGGATTATTGAAGTGTTTTAGATGGTTGGCATAGATTTCATGTTATAGACTTCATGATAACATTGTGACCAGGAAAACCCTAGGAAAAAGAGTTCAAATTCGAATATGAACTAACTCAAATCTGTAGAATATATAATTCAAACATGGTGCCCTAGATCGAATATATAAAATATATCATTCAAATGATGATGCGTGTGTGCCCTAGACTTTTTAGAATGAAAATTTTGAAAAGGACAGAGTGAGAAAAATTTACTGGAATGGAAGTCATTGTTGGTCTAGTTCGCTTCTTTTTCACTCTTTGTCTCTGTGGCTCCTTGTTGGGGTCGCCACATCTCTTGTTGGGGTCTTTGTCTACCTTTGTGGATCGGGATGAATGCAAATGGGATGAATGGGGTCGACCGAATTCAGGGATCAATGCATGTGAATGGGGTCGGTTGAGTTCAAACGAGATGAGTTAGGGCGAATGGGGTTAGGGGTCGGGTTCTGTTTGACTGTGGCAATGCAAATGGGGTTAGGCCGGTCGCGGGGTTCTGTTCACTCTACAATGTGAATGGGGTTAGGCTAGCACCGATCGGGTTCTTTTCGTAACATATATAACATATATGTTACATATATATGTTATATATGTAACATATATAACATGTATATGTAAGATATATATATTATATATCTTACATATATAACATATATATGTTATATATGTTACATATATAACATATATATGTTATATATATGTTAAATATATAACATATATTTGTAACATATATATGTTATATATGTAATATATATATGTTTACAATATTTTAATTTTATAAATATTATATATATATATATATATATATATATATATATATATTATAAATATTTTTATAAAATATTCTAAACCAATGTAACCTTTATCTCACTTGTAAATCCTAATGAGCTTAACTACCATAACCCCTAATACAACATTTCGACATGACATGGCCCTACAATCTCGAGAATACAAAGGTCATGGCTATGTCAATTGACATAGGTGAAAAGGAAGATGTGTCTACTAACACCAAAATAACAGGAGAATCATTAGTGGAGAATTGTAAATTCATTGTATTAAAAAAACAATTAAGTAGAATGTGTTTGTTGACACAAATACAAAAGAATCTATGTCAACCAACACACACTAGAGAAACAAGGAACCAAATGCAAAGAATGTTCAAACTAGCACAAGAGAGATAATTTGTGTTGATTTCCATAGAACATGGACGGCATGATACAAATAAGAAAACTCTAGAATTCATGTTGACCTACACATTATTGAACAATGAGTTGATAGATGCTAAAAGCTATAACTAGGGCTTCAACAAGGTGATCAATGAGAAACTTGGGAAGAATTAATTCTACATATTCAGAGGGCTATCATGACAATCAATTAGACTATTAATGACATCAATACCAAAACTTTATTGATACGATGAAACAAGGAGTATAGGTTACAAACATTATGATCTTAGACAAGGATGGAGCACAAAAATACATATGGAAATAGGAGATTTCTCTCTAACCAATATGTTATTGGATTATGGTTCCATAGTAAACAATATGATGAAGTATACATAGGGAAAGTTAGAGAAATCAAAATTGAGGCCACTAGAGTTGTTGGTTGACAATAAAATCCATCAATCGCTTTGACAAGGAGATCAATGAACATTTCATATTGAAATCATTCAATAGATTCCAAGGATCACTGCAACATTATCAATTGGACTATTAGTGATTTCAATTTCATATTGAAATAGAAGATCTCACTCTACCCAATTTAATAATATTAGATGGTGATTATAGAATAATCATTATGATGGAGACAAAAATAATTAGAGAAACCAAAATTGTGACCACCAAGAAGGAGAAATAGTCATTGATGATTAGTGGTACATTCATAATAATTGTTGATTCCATGATATTAATGGTACATTCACAATTCTAAGGTGGCTAAGGACATAAATGGTGAATAAATGATAATACATAATTATGAATGACCAAGATACAACTGATGACATTGGTCAACACCAATCTATCTGGATTTGGATTTATCATGAAGATTTGGTGGAAGTTTAAAATGTATGATAACATCAATTGATGCCTTTTTTCTTCATTGCATCGAATGAGGAAATTATTTGTGAATGCTATGATTCATTTTGTAATCAAAGTGGTTGTATCATTACTCAACTAGCTCATAATTCTTAGGGATAGTATAGAAAGTATTCTCTTTGATATTATTGTATTAAAATGAAGTAATTGAAGAAGATGATGTTTGAATTGGAATCTAGAATAAAGAAGTGTTATCCTTGTTAGGTTGATAATGATTGGGCTCCAGAGTCACAACCCTTTTGTAAGAGAGAGAATTGTAACACACTCTTATGTGTGGAAATTATTACATAAAATCTAGTTCTCGTTGTTTATTAGCTACGTTTGATGTGGACTTACATTTATAATCTATGGATCCATTTTCAATATGAAGTTTTTCATAGTTAATCATAATTATAGTAAGGTTTCTGGATATGAATTGTGTTGGATTTTATAAGTCCCAATGTTTTTAGTGGTCATTGCACTAATCAACTATGGATCAAATGAAGCACAATTGATAGAGAAGAGTGAGCCAATAATGAATATATAGATTC